>JAJOOS010024985.1:0-11345 GCA_029582725.1 Solanum chiquidenum
GAAAGATATGCCTACAATAGTTTGGAAATTTTAAATGACTCATATCATTATTTGATAATGGGTCATCTCTAAGCTAATGTGGTGTACCAGTTGGAGGTGTACCAACGGGAAGTGTACCAAGGGGTGGTTTACGCAGCCCAGCTATGAGGATGGGCAAACGTTCTTGGAGAATCTTATCAACTTGCTTTTGCATTTCTAGCTGCATTTTGTTTTTCATTTCTTCATGCAACTCTTCTCTCATCTCTTCTCTCATCTCATGTTTCATCTCCTCCTTCATTTCTTGAACGTATTCCTTCACTCGAGCATCAAAACTACAGTCTTGAGGTTGAGAAGTTGAAGCAGATGATGAACCAACGTTCTCATAGAAAATAGCTTGACAACCAAGACCATATATGCATTCCTTCTTAATCCCACCCACTTCATCCATGTAAATCTTTGAAAATTCTATTGTCGGAGACTCACCAGATTCATCTACAAGCTGAGATGCAGATGTGATCTTAGACATTACAGCATCCTGAAAAATAAATAAATGATATTATGTTAAGAAAAAATGTCTAGCGATTATAAATATACAAGACAAATGATATCAGTTGACCATATTTGTCATTGACAATAACTCCACCACACATATCATTTCTACAGGTGCAATTAACATTTATTTTCACATACGCACCTGTAGTTCATATTCAGTGTACAAAAATAGTCTTTTTGGGACTAAGTTTTTTTTCCAGAACTGAAAATATAGCATTTCATATTAGTTAGTAAAGCTATGATAGTTCAAAATCATACAACTAAAAATGCTAAGAACTTTTAAAAGGAAGGATATAGAGGATCACCAAACAAAAGTACAAACCTACCAAACTAAGCTATTCTATGCAAATCTCTGCTTTTGAGATGCAATGTAATTCATATTGCCTAAACACGAGGAAGCCTAACGCTCCAAAAGAACCATAAACGTAGTAAACCTCTAATGTGTTGTTTTTTAATAAGATTACAAAATTGGTCTTAAAGTTGGAAAGTAAACCTCATCATTCACTTTTTAATTGGTTTTGTGGCTGTGAGAAAAATTCTTTGGAATTCTTTGCCACGTCTGCCTCCAGTATTGCTTCTAAGACAATGTCAGAATCTTTTGCTCTAGATATACGTTTTGGAAACAATCCTGCACTTTCAGTAGAGACAGGAAGTACAACAATACTGCCAGATTCATTGGTCAAGAAGGGGACCTACACTTACTCTAGAACAACAAACTACTCTAACAAGAACCAAGCTTACAACTCGTGAAGTCATACAAATTGAAAATGTTACATTTTAGAAGAGTCTTATGGGTTCTGCATCTCCTACACTACCAGCAGTAGACATATCGATTATGATAAGGGGACCTACACTAACTCTAGAACAAAAAACTACTCTATCAAGAACCAAGCTTACAATTCTTGAGGTTATACAAACTGAAAATGTTACATTTTAGAAGAGTCTTATGGGTTCTGCAGCTCCTACGCTACCAACAGTAGACATTGGTTATGAGAAGGGGACCTACACTTACTCTAGAACAGCAAACTACTCTATCAAGAAGCAAGCTTACAACTCTTGATGTCATACAAACTGAAAATGTTACATTTTAGAAAAGTCTTATGGGTTCTGCAGCTCCTACGCTACCAGCAGTAAACATATCGACTATGAGAAGGGGACCTACACTTACTCTAGAATAGAAAACTACTCTATTTACTGAAGTCACCAACCAAGAAATTATAGATAGTCTCGGTTGCACTGATAAAGTAGGGCCAGTGATGCACAATAATGTTTTGTTAGCTGTTAAAGATTTCATCCACACTGGAAAATTATATAGAGACATCAACTGTACTAATATGACATTAACCTCCCTCATTATAATCTTCAAATATTATAACCATGTGTTTAATATTTGGGATAAACATGATGAATGACGACTAAGTAAATTCTCAACAAAAATTAAGAAAGATAATCAGCAATGTTTGGTGTTGCTTACATATGTGCTCTTAGACTTCAGATCCGCAAACTCATCGTTTCTTTTGGTATGTGTCTTCTTTAAAACTTTGTGTGGATGAGGTGGCCGTCCAAGAATAGTCACCTAAAATTGAAATCACATCCATCAAAGTTATTGCTAGAGGAATAACGTTGACAAAATGAAAATAATTGTACCAGCTTTCTTGCATGCTCTCGGTGAGGAAGACGAAGAGGAAGAAGAAGAAGTAGAAGAAGAAGAGGAAGAAGATGAAGTACAAGAAGAAGAGGAAGAAGATGAAGAAGATGAAGAAGAAGAAGAGGAAGAGGAAGAGAAAGAAGAAGAAGAAGAAGAAGAAGACGAAGAAGAAGAGGAAGAGGAAGAGAAAGAAGAAGAAGAAGAAGAAGAAGACGAAGAGGAGGAAGAGGAGGAGGAGAAGGAGGAAGAGGAAGAGGAAGAGGAAGATGAAGAGGAGGAGGAAGAGGAGGAATAGGAAGAGGAAGAAGATAAAGAAGAAGAAGAAGAAGAAGAAGACAAAGCGGAGGAAGAGGAGGAAGAGAAAGAGGAAGAGGAAGAAGAAGAAAAAGAAGAAGAATAAGAAGATGATGAAGAGGAGGAAGAGGAGGAGGAGGAAGAGGAAGAGGAAGAGGAAGAGGAAGAGGAGGAAGAGGAGGAAGAGGAAGAAGAACAAAACGAAGAAGAATAATAAGAAGACGGAGAGGAGGAAGAGGAGGAGGACGAAGAGGAACATGTAGAGGAAGAGGAAGAGGAAGAGGAAGAGGAAGAGGAAGAAGAAGAAGAAGAAGAAGAAGAAGAAGAAGAAGACGAAGAGGAGTAAGAGGAGGAGGAGGAAGAGGAAGAGGAAGAGGAAGAGTAGGAGGAAGAGGTGGAAGAGGAAGAGGAAAAAGAGAAAGAAGAGGAAGAAAAAGATGAAGAGGAGGAAGAGGAAGAGGAAGATGAAGTAGAAGAGGAAGAAGAAGGGGAAGAAGAGGAAGAAGAAGAAGAAGAAGAGAAAGAAGAAGAAGAAGAAGAAGAAGCTATGATTGCTTATTCATACGTGAAGATGAAATCCTTAATTCAAGTGAGGGTTCCTTCCAATATTGTTGATTATGGTAATTATGAATTCAATTGATTGGATATTGCTTTTTTATCATTGATTTAGTAGTGAATCATATTATGATGATGGTATTACATGTTTTCTATGGCTAACCGTAGTTAATGGATGAAATTAAAATAATGTGGGTTTATGCCTTGTGAAAGGAAATTGAGGATTCATATTTGATCTTCTAAAATTGATGACATTTATTGTAAGTGTTCAATAATAAAATCATGTAGACATGAATTGAATTAGAATAATGTATATGTGATGGATCATGACTAGTAAGGCTTGAGATTGAACCTTTATGATGATATATGACTCGAATTGATTAAGAATGAGGCATGTGATTAAAATGCCTTGTGATCTAGGTATGTATGATGTTTGTAGGAAGTAAATCTTTGAGACTGTAGTCATGAATGTTGATTATTAGGGTTTTAAGTAAAGCCAATATGCTAAATTATGTATGTTAGGGATTTAAAGAGTGAAGCTATATGATAATGGTAGACTACTAGATAGAGTTATGGTGGAAGGACTTTACCCACATGACCTAGACTATGAAAGTATGAGATAATGCATGTTGTTATAGAACCTATGTAAACGTTTTATGAACACTTTGAGAGTGAAGTGTCTATGATTATGATATGTTAGTGTGTTGTTGAAAGGATATTCTCGTATACACACTTCAAGAGGACACCTTTCTAAATCAATCAGACTAACAGGGTAAATTCTGGGTTTATTCATGCATGGTTCAGAGTAAACTAATCAAACAAGGCATCGACACTTAAGTCAAACAAGACTACACACTTTCGATAGTGTCCAATGGTCATTACAAGAGAATCAATTCGATAAATGGCTAATCATAACAAGATGCAAAGAGTTCACATATTGTCTATGCAACTTCATTTGGTCTCGTGATAGCTGCACATTCATGTTCGTTCGATTGAGAGCACTATTGAAGTCATAAGTATTTATCGGAACTGAGACTTAAATTTTGCAAAAGAACAGCCACTTTCAACACAAGCGGGGGCAAAAATTATTGAAAAACAAAAATGTTTCGGAACGGTCAAAATTTACATAAATTATAATCAAACCGAGGAGCCATGAGCTCAAACATCCACGAAAGGCAATATATAACACAATTAAAAGAAATAGACAACCCAAATATTCAAAAACACGAATCACAAATAGCACACAAAAGGTGAGCCTCACCCCACCACAAATAAAAAGCAATTTGTCCTCAAATGTCTTTAAAAGTGTTCAGTCGTAAAAATAAGTAAGACAAATATGGAGGTAAAGAAATGATCCTGGCTATGCAGTTGCTCCATTTGTCAGGGCGGCATGGTTCTTCTGCGACTTTTGGGTGTAGATCTTCAAAAATGTCAGCATTGAAAAGAGGGTGAGGTGGGGACGTTAAGCGAGTTGTTGAATAATTCAACAAGCTCTCCACAACATTGCTAAATAACCCAACACGCTTATTTTCAACACACTTTCTCGAATGCTTCACAGCTACCTTGTTTCAGCTTTACTCAAGTGTCATCCAGTTCCTACGTACTCGGCGATATCAATCTGAATCACCGAACCAGTTGTAGTGTCACCGAGAAATCACCCATTTTACCAAGTTTGATAGAACGTTCCAGTAAACCTAGGAGTTCAAACGATGGTCACCATCAAGATCGCCAACAAATTTGTTGAAGTACCACTAAGTTAACATGCTCGCCGATTTTTACAAGGTTCAACTTTGGAAATAATTGGAGTTAAATAGCGGATAGGGTCGAGTTCGCCGACCTCTTTGGTGGCTTGGCATTTGGATCTGTTGCTTGTCACCCTGCATTTTTTGAGCACTTTTCACATTTCAACCTACACCACAACAAATCATTATTTTACCAATATGTAAAAATAAAATATTAAGGGGTTTTTGGTTGCCTCCCAAACAACGCCTTAGTTAACGTCGTGGCACGATGCAAGTCAACAACTATTCTTCATTTTTGGAGTCGCCCATGTTGTAATTAGGCGAGTCCTCAGCGAATGGTCGGTAATGACCTGATATCAAATGGCCAATTTGAGCATCCTATAGCTGAATAGTCATGGAATGAGAGGCTGACGCTTCGTTTAGCATTTCGATGTTTTCCTTCATCTCATTCAACATCTTCTCATGTGCCTCAATTGTTTGTTGAATGAGTGCCAAAGCTTCATCATCATGAACACCTCTCTGCTTCCTCCCATGTTTACACTCTCGAAGGGAGGTGTGGTTTTATTTTCCATTGTCTTGTACTTCCAATTTCGTGACTCGGGTGGATAAAACATCCAACTGGTTGACTAGTGCATCCCACTCCTGCTTTATTTTTGCTTCTTTGTTGGTTTCTACCATGCCATCAAGAAGTTTTGCCACAACTTCATAGGGCTGGTTAGCATACCTCCCTTGCAGAGTTGATCAGCTATACTTCTATTCTCGAGTCCTAGACCCCTATAGAAGCACTCCAGTAGCCCCTTGTTCGTCATCTCGTGAGATGGGCATGGTTGCAGCACTGTTTGAAACTTCAGCCACATTTCCTGAATTGTTTCATCTCCTACCTGTTTAAATGTCAAGAGCTTATCCATGAGATTCAATAGTTTCAGAAGGTGATGATCCATGTGATATCCATAATGACTTTCCATCCCTAGTTCCAGTTTTGATATTCAAACTAGCAAAACAAAACTACAATTTAGAGTAGTGCAAATAAAACTAGGAAGAATAAAAAATTCTACTAGTCTAACAATTCTCAAGTAACACCACTCCCCGATAGCGGCGCCATTTTGATGCTTATCGTGACCAACGACACTAACTACGGTTTGTGTGTCTACGATCGTCGATAATATAGTAACCCAACAAAGGGTTGGGGTCGTGTCCCAAGGGGACGGTATTGAGAATTAATAGAAAAATAAAATCTAGTTCTAACTAGTCGTAGCTAAACACATTAATGATTAAAATCATTGTAAATCAAAGGGGAACACAAAAGTGTCAAATATCAGTTTGGGTGTTTTGTCACAAATATAGAAAAAACAACAAAAACAACAAGAAAATCAAGTATTGGGACGAGTTCTTGGGGTGTGATCGCAATACAAGTTGAGATAAGTAGTTGGGTACATGCTTTCGATAGGAAATTTGCAAGATAATAGTGACTAGGTTAAGCTTTTGATAGAAATAAGTTCCCTCTCGAGAAACTTACCCCGTTTCAAATGCGTTCCTCTCGAACACCCATTTTCTGCATGAAGACAAGCCTACGCCTTACCCCACTCAGTCTCTCAAGCTGAGTGTTAGGATATGGGACTAGGGCTCACCCTCTCGGGCTGAACCTCATGTCGACCCACTCCTTAGGCCATCAATCTAGTGGTCTTGGTTTCACGACCTCCCTCTTAGGCTAGTCGAAAACACATGGGTGGCTTTGTATTTGCAACTACAAACCCATTAACTTAAAACATAACCACTAGGTGAAATCAGCATTAAAATACATCTAACCTATCAACAAGCAAGACCCAACAATAATAACAACACATATTTGTTAAATCACACCCCAAGAATGGGGGTTTTTCGCCACACATCAAGAAATAACAAAATACACCAAAAATGATAGTGAAATCAAATGGGTATAAGAAATTAAACCTTGTTTTAAGCAAAGATAAAAGAATGGAGAAGACCCACTTCCAACTTGTGGAAGATGAACTCCTTTATTCAAGTCTTACCAAAAACCCTCTCCAAACTTGAGAGTAAAAAAGTACTAAAAATGATACTGTCTAAAATTGATACTAAAGTCTCTGTCTAAAATCTCATACTAAGCTATAACTCTAAACGAGTATTTATTGTTTGCAAAAATATGTGTTGCGGCGGATCACTCGGTGACATTAGTCGGAATCGCTGATCAACTCGGCGATTCGCCCTTTGGTGTAGTTCATCACTGTCTTACACCATCCTTCAGCATCATCGTTCTCTGGGTCATTGGGAGACATAGTACTATTTGGTAGAACTTCTCGATGATGCGCCGACTGCTCTCTTTGTCCACCGACTTGATCCTTTCCTTCAAGGCTCAACACACTGGAGCAAAAGGCGAAGTGAAACCCTTCGGCGATTCGCCAACTGAACTTGGCGATCCTCATACATTCATTTTTTCATTCTTTTCAACCTTTTCGTTCCTTTTTGCGAAGTAGTGTCCATGCATTCCTTCAAACTTCGAATACCTGAAACTTAAAGGCTTGCATCAGATATTGAGATAAAATAAGGATTTGAGGACACAATTTCTATTAAAATAAAGCCCTAAATGAGTCCAATTTGTGGACTCATCAACACCCCCAACTTAAAATTTTGTTTGTCCTCAAGCAAACTCAAGTTCATCTGTTAAAAAAGGGTATGTTGAACAGTGCTACACAAGACTTAATCATGAATGCATACAAGAAAACTCAATTTACTTATGCAAATATAAAATGTGTACCCAAAGATTCAAGTTGTGACACACCAATACCAAAGATTCTCATGCTCGCAGTACCTGCTACTAACGCAAGTTCAAGCTCAACAAAAGTATATAAATGCCCTCACACAAAGAATGATTCCGTATTCACACACAAAAGTTAATCAATTTAAGACCAGGAATCAGATGTAACGCTCACACTCAAAAAGAGGAACACAATGCATGTTTTCACCCATAGGCATTCCCTTATTTTCCAATCTATTTTCGATTCGGCTTACTCAAGATCAAAAAGGTCTTTTCAAGGCTTGTAATGGGGCTGAGTGTAAATGTATGGTCATTTAGGCTCAGTGACTTCTTCAACCTCGTAAGATGTGGTTCTCTCAAAAGGTCATTTTTCCTTTCCTTATTACTTTTTCTTCTAGTGCTTCCAAGTCATCCTTTCATTCACTCTCCATGTACTGCTTGGAAACCCAATTCCTTTTGCACTTTTATTCCAATTTTTTTTAATATATATATATATATTTTATTTTTTTAATTTTTTTTACGGAGGGTTTCCAATTTGTTTTGCAATACCATGGGTTAGAGAGACTTTTTCTTGCACTTCTTGACTTCTCCTTTTCCTTTTCAGCACACCCCCAACTTAGGATTTTGGCCTAAGTTGGCTATTTACTAAATCACAACTGAAGAGGATTATAGGTAGTGGGGTTAAGTAAGGTCTAGGGTTCATCAAGGTTCTTTCAAAGAAAGGTAAGGCTTAAGGGGTGTTCAAAAGAGTGTCACACGCTCACAGGTAGGCCATAAATGAAGTATATGTCAAATTTTGCTCACACTCTTTAAATTTGCCTAAGATCATATCAAGAGGACACCTTTCTAAATCAATCAAACTAACAGGGTAAATTTTGGGTTTATTCATGCATGGTTCAGAGCAAGCTAATCACACAAAGCATCGACACTTAAGTCAAATAAGAGTACACACTCTCACTAGTGTGCAACAGTCATTACAAGATAATAAATTCGATAAATGGCTAATCACAACAGGATGCAGAGAGTTCACATATTGTATACGCAACTTCTTTTGGTCTAGTGGTAGCCGCACATTCATGTTCATTCAATTGAGAGCACTATTAAACTCATCAGTATTGATCGGAACTGAGACTTAAAATTTGCAAAAGAACAACCACTTTCAACAGAAGCGGTGGCAAAAATTTTCAAAAAATAGAAATGTTTTGGAAGTGTCAAAATTTACATCAATTAGAATAAAAAAAAGGATCTATGAGTTCAAACATCCACGAAAGGCAATATATAACACAATTAAAAGAAACAGACAACCCAAATATTCAAAACACGAATCACAAATAGCACACAAAAGGTGAGCCTCACCCCACCACAATTAAAAAGTAATTTGTCCTCAAATAACTTTAAAAGTGTTCAGCCATAAAAATAAGTAAGACAAAGAGGGAGGTAAAGAAGTGATCCTGGCTGTGCAGTTGCTCCATCTGTCAGGTGGCTTGGTTCTTCTGCGACTTTTGGGTGTAGATCTTCAAAAATGTCAGCATTGAAAAGAAGGTGAGGTGGGGATGTTAAGCGAGTCGTTGAGTAATTCAGCAAGCTCTCCACAACATCGCTAAACAACCCAACACACCTATTTTCAACCCACTTTCTCGAATGCTTCACAACCATCTTGTTTTACCTTTACTCAAGTGCCGTCCACTTCATGCGTACTCGGCGATATCAGTCTGAATCGCCAAAGCAGTTGGCGTGTCACCGAGCAATCACCTATTTTGCTGAGTTTGACAGAACGTTCTAGTAAAACTGGGAGTTCAAACGACAGTCACAATCAAGATCGCCAACAGATTCAGTGAAGTGCCACTAAGTTCTCATGCTCGACGAGTTTTACAGGTTTCAACTATGGAAATAATTGGAATCAAACAACGAATAGGGTCGAGTTCGCCGACCTCTTTGGTGACTCGCCATTTGGATTTGTTGCTTGTCACCCTGCACTTTTTAAGGACTTTTCACATTTCAACCTACAACACAACACGTCATTATTTTACCAATACATAAATATAAAATATTAAGGGGTTTTGGGTTGCCTCCCAAACAACACCTTCGTTAACGTCGTGGCATGACCAAGTCAGCAATAATTCTTCATTTACGGAGTCGCATATGTTGTAATTACGTGAGTCCTCAACGAATGGTGGGTAATGACCTGATATCAAATGGCCAATTTGAGCATCCTGTAACTAAATAGTCATGGAATAAGAGGCTGACGCTTCGTTTAGCATTTTGATGTTGTCCTTCATCTCATTCAACATCTTCTCATGTGCCTCAATTTTTTGTTGAACGAGTGGCAGAGCTTCATCATCCTGCACAACTCTCTTCTTCCTCCCATGTTTAAACTCTCGAATGGCGGATGCTTTTCTTTTCCATTGGCTTGTACTTCCAATTTCATGACTCGGGTGGATGAACATCCAACTGGGTGACTAGTCCGTCCCACTCTTTCTTTCTTTTTTCTTCTTTGTTAGCTTCTACCATGCCATCGAGAAGTTTTGCCGCAACTTCATAGGGCTGGTGTAGCATACCGCCCTCACAGAGTTGATCAGCTGTACTTCTATTCTCGGGTCCTAGACCTCTATAGAAGCATTCTTGTAGCCCATTGTCCGTCATTCGATGAGATAGGTGATATACCGTGAGTTTACGGTATTTCTAATCCATTTCACTTACAAGTTGTGTGTGTCTAGGGCCTTTTTGTATTGGTGTTTATGTGTATTTATCATATTTTTCAGGAAAGATGTTCAGGCACGGAATTAAAGAGACAGCTAAAAGAAATGCAGAAAAGGGTATCTACGGAGGTGATCTACGGACCGTAGGTCCATTGACGATCCGTAGATGGTGGTCGTAGATCAGCAGCCAAGGCATGGAAGGCAAATCAGGGAAATCTGACCAAGTGTGGAACCACGGTGACCATCGACGATCCGTAGATTGATATACGGACCGTACTGTTGATCCGTAGATTGATACTGCGAGGGTTCTAGTACCTAATTTTTGAAGATTCTAAGTATGGAGCTATGGAGAGGGATTCACGAACTGTAGATCTATCGACTTCCGTACTGCAGTACGGTCGTTTGCTTCAGAGAAGCTGATTTTTGGAAGCTGAAATATTTTCTAAGTGTTGACTGACGGAAGGGACTCACTGACCGTAGATCCATCGATGGTCCGTGAGTCAGTTTTGTTGAATGAGGACGCGTGCCTCTAACAAACTTTCCTTATTTTATCTCCCTTTTAATTTAGGACTTGTTTTCTATAAATAGGGAATGTAAGCCTCGTTTTTGGGGTTTAGACATTAATATATTTTTTTAGTTCTTAACTTGGGAGATTAACTGGAAACTTTAGCAATTCTTAATTTCCTAAGTTCGTTTTGAAGATTTTGGTGTTGCAATTTAAGTTGAATTTCTGGGTTTATTCTTCTTCTTACGTAAGTTCATAATTCTTTTATCTAAATCAATGAATTGTGTTCATATGATTATGTGTAACTGAACTCCACAACTAGGGTTGTGGGAAACATGAGCGATTAACAAAGTATGAATAGTAAATAAACAATTCTTGAATAGTGTTATGCATGAATTGATAATTCTTTCGTTTAGAAGTCTTTTTAGCGGTTGAAAACGTTAGAACTCGCCTTGTTACTTGCCAAACCAAGGAGGTAATCAACAAGAAAAGAATTATCAACATAGATTTAGTGTGATACTATCTAATAGGCTAGTGTCGATTGGTGCGAAGTAATAACTAAGCCAAACATCGACTATGATGTCTAATATGAGGTAAA
>JAJOOS010024986.1:0-12532 GCA_029582725.1 Solanum chiquidenum
ACCCTGTAAAAGAGCACGGGGCATAGTGATAAATGAAGGGGGAGCCAATCCTCCTAAAAAGGGAAGGAAAGAGCCTCCAACGGGAGGAAAAGGAAAGGGGAAGGGCAAGAAGCCCATGTATGAGGTTCCGGAGCACAACTCCGGCAGCGAGGGAGAGTCCTTTGACTCCCAAGCTGCATTCTCCAAGCGCCCGATGATGACCAACCACTACAATCTAGGCGAGCAGAGATACGTGCTAGGTATCGCCCAGACTCATTGAGAGTTCCAGCAGCCACCCCTCCTACAACTTATACAGTTCCAGCTCAAGCACCGATTGTGGCTCCTGTGCCACCAGTACAGGATCCTCCTCCCTGGCTACTCAACAGATTAAAGGCCAACGGATTGAGGACAATTCTAGAGGAGAGGCTGCTATCCACATACGGCTTAGTGGGTAGATATTGCACAGTGAGGGACACTCTCCAGTTTCACCGGTTCAAGCAGTTCATCAGGCCCCGAGGCTCCTATATTCCTGCATGGTTCCGGGAGTTCTACACAACATATGGTGAGTTGGTGCCCAAGGGAAAGAAGAAGGTCAGTGCTTTCAAACTAGTGAAGTCTGTCATGGTCCGGGGGAAGGAAGTAGGGTGCAATAGTGATCACATTAATATTGTACTCGACAGGGCTCTAGGTTCTACACTTGGATATGAGGGCTTGCCTACTACTCAGTCTCTAGATGATTTAAAGGGCTGGATTGCACCCTTGATTTTTGATACCATCCCGAGGTGGATCGAGGTAGGATCTCCTATTGAGAAGAAGGACCTGAATATTGTCGCTCGGTACTGGTTCGGGTTTATCAGCAGTTCTATTACGCCCTCGCAGAATGAGTCCATATTTCTCCATCCAAAGGCAGCATGTCTTGGATCCGTAATAGCCAAGAAGATGATCATTATGGGACTTATCATTGAGCAGGATATGGCCATGCGGGCCAAACAGCACCAGACATCCTTTCCCTTCCCAGTTTTGATTACAATGTTGTGTCAGCGTGTTGGAGTCCCTCAATATGAGGAGAGGGATATTGAGGTCACTCCCACATCCTCTACAGACATCAGGTGTATATAGGCCGAGTACACTCAGGAGGAGGCAAATAGGAGGAGAGCAGCTCTGATGGACACATCCCCAGAGATTGATGTAGAGACGATTCTTGTAGAAGCACCTTTGCCTACTTCGGCCTCCGGGCCTTTAGGTACACCTGTTCCCACTTCTTCTTCCTAGGCTCTTAGTGCTTCTGCCACTTCCCAGCCCACCAAGATTACTCAAGCCATGATCCTGAAGATAGGGCACTTAACCCATTATGCGGATGTGAAGGCTACTCGATTGGAGGTTGCGGTACCATGGATGATCGAGAGTGTTATCCTAGATGCACTGACACCCCTACGAGCATCTATTGACACTCTCACAATGAGAGTTGAGACTTGTGAAAGTAGACAGGGGGAGTCTTCAGAGGTGATGGCTTTGAAAGTCGAGGTTGCTAGTTTGAGGAAGGATGTGGACTACTTGAAGTCCACAGACTTCACTTCACTTCTGGAGGTAGCTGATGATGTGGATTCCCTGTCCAATTCTGAGATTCCTCTGGTGACCACCGGAGATGCGTCGATGGATGATGTAGCAACTGATGAGTCGGAGGTAGAGATTGATGAAGAGCAGATAGAGGTGCGAGAGGAGAATATCTATAGAGACCTTTCAGATCTGGAGGAGACGATTGTACGGTCAGTGATTCAAACATCATTGATAGAGACGTCCATGGCAGGCCCTAGTGGAGCCGGCAGTGTTGATTCTACACCGGACACTGATGCCCCGACAGATGGAGCGACTGCGTAGACATGACTTTTCTTTCCTTCCCTCTCTATCATTTTTATTGATTTTTAGTATTTTGTTGCATTTGCGGACAAATTTTTTTCTTATTTGTGCTTGGGTGAGGTATTTCCATACCTACCTCTTGTGATTATTACTTTTATTTTTATATATTGGGTTTTGTGCTGTAAATTGTTTTTTGGCAATTGTGTTGTGGATGTTTGAGCTTGTGGCTCCTTGTTTTAATTGCAAATGATTTTTGGACCCTTCTGGGGAAAAAAATTTCCACCTCTTGATAGTGTTTAGTTATGGTTGTTCTTGAGCAAATTTAAGTATTGGTCGTGATCAATATCGATAAATTGAATAGTGCTCTTAATCGAACAAAAATGAATGTGCGGCTACGGTGAGGCCAAATAAAGTTGCATAGATAACGTGTGAACTTTTGGCATCTCATTGTGACTATCCAGTTATCAAATAAGTCTCTTGTGACGAACATTACACACTAGCAATAGTATGGAGTCTTGTTTGATATTGTGACCAATGCCTTGTGTGATGAGTTTACCGTTAACCATGTGTGATGACACCTAGAATTTTCCCCATTGGTCCGGTTGACTAAGTGATGCAAGCTCTTGAAATGATCTTAGGCAAAAATTTGAAGAGTGAAACAATTTGACAATATACCTCTTATGTGGCCAACCTTGTGAGTGTGTGAACCTTGTTTGAACTCACTTTTTTAGCCTTACCCTTTTCTTGGATGAAACTTGAGCAAATGAGACCTCTTTTTATCCATTCACCCATAATCCTCATGAAGTGTGGTTTGTTTGAATAGCCAACTTAGGACAAATGCCTAAGTTGGGATGTGGTGAAAGGAGAAGGTAAATCAAAAAGTGCAAAGAAGTCCCCCTTGATTCATGGTTTTGAGAAAGATGGAACCCCTCCATACAAAAAAAAGAAAAAGAAAAGAAGAATGAAAAAGAAAAAGAACGAAAAAGTTTTGAAATAAAGTTGTGAATGTGCAAAAGAAATGGGGTGTCCAGTACTCCATGAGAAGTGAATAATGGGATGACTTTGGAGCATGGGTGAAAATGTTTGAGAAAAAGAAATAAAGTGTTGTTCATACCACATTTCATGAGTATAGCAGCCACTGAGCCTAAATGATCATACCTTTACACTTTGCCCCGTTACAAGCCTTGAAAAGACCTTTTTGATCTTGAGTGAGCTGAAATGAATGCTGATTGTAAAATAAAGGCAAACCTATGGGTTAAGTCATGTATGTGTTCATCTTTGTGAGTGTGAGAGTTGTATGTGATTCCGGAACTAGAATTGTTGAAAAATAGTGTGTGAATATGGAATCATTCTTTGTGTGAAAGCATTTGAGTACCTTTGTTGAGCTTGAACTTGCATTTGAAGAAAGTATTGTGAACTTGCGAATCTTTGGTAATGGTGAGTCACAACTTGAACCTTTGAGTGTACAATTATTCATTGTATGAGTAAGTTGAGTCTTGTTGTGTAAATTCATGATTGAGTCTTGTGTAGCACTGTTTGAGACATCCTTTTTGAACTGCTGAACATAAGTTTTACTTGAGGACAAGCAAAAGTTTAAGTTGGGGGTGTTGATGAGTCCAAGATTTGGACATATTTAGGGCTTTATTTATAATGATTTAGTGTCCACAAATGCTTATTTTGTGCCAATAACTAATGGAAAATGCTTGATTTCCAAGTATATAGATCGAGGAGCAAAGCAAGGACACTAATTTGCAAAAAGGAACAAAGCGAGCTGAAAGAATGAAGAAAAGGAAGCCTAGTCATCGACAATTCCACTTGGTGACTCGTTGAATGACTATTTGACGTCCTAAAGTTCCAATGTGCCAAACCCTGAAGGAAAGAACCAAGTTGGCGAGAGAAAGGAGCAGTCGGCGGATCGCCGAGTGGTTCCGCAATGCAGTGTTGGATCACCCAAAGCTACAGACCTTGAGGATGCTGAAAGCCAAGGCAGAAAGGCGATGGAATTGACCAAAGGGTGGATCGGCGAGCCCGACTTACTTCGCCGAGTGACTCTTCGCAACACATTTTTATGACTATAAATACATTTTTGAAAATTTAGTTTAGAATGAATTATTATCATATTTTCATTACATGATATTTTCATTTCGAATTGTAATTACTCTGAGTATTGAGACAAGTTTTCTCTAGTTTTTCCTTAGCTTTGAAGAATAGAAGCTTTTCACTTTTGAGAAATTGGAAGTGGGTCTTTTATATTCTTCAATTTGAAACATTGTAAAGACGAAATAAATCTTATCCAGTTGATGGAAACTCAATTTGGTAACGATTTTTATCTTTCAATGATGTCTAGCTAAAACCCCAATTCTTGGGGTGTGATTATGTTATTATGGGATGATTTAGCTTATAGGTATAGCTAATTGTTAGTTTAAATGCTATTTAGAAGTGTGTTCAATCATTAATTATGGTTTATTTTAAGAATTATACTTGCAAATGCAGTTCTACCCTTGTGTTTTTGGCTTGCTCGACAAAGAGATTTTAAAACTTAGATTATTGTTGATGGTTAGTGGGTATTGGGTTGTTATAAGTTCAGCTCGAGAGAGTGAATCCGAAACCCATTTCTACACATTCAGCTCGAGAGAGTAAATGGACTAAGGTGTGGGTTGTTCTTATTTTGCTTGCTTGTTGATGTTGGAGAGAAATCGACTTGATTCGGGGTAAATTGTTCGAGAGAAAGTTTACCTCCTCTATAGTCTAGCTTACTCACTAATATCTAGCTATTTTCTAATAGTTGCAATTACCCATTTTTCTATATTAGCCTATAATCGAATCACATCCCAAGAACACATCTCCTTATTGTTATTTCGTATTGTTTGCTGCTATTGTAGTTGATAATTTCAAACCAAACCACCCCCATTTGACATTTGTGTAACCCCCTGATTTGAATTATGGTTTCATTCGATAATGTCTATTCATATGACTGATTTGACCATATTCACACTTTACTATTGAATCTTAAAGACGTACCGCTCCCTGTGAGATTCGACCCCAACTCATTTAGTTGGGTTATATATAGATTAACGATCTTTGACGCTTAGAATTGGATGAAGTTTCTTTGAAACATTATTAATCATTGAACATGTTAATGATGATTAGAAGGAGTTAGTTTGTTATGTATATAGATTGGCCCGATTAGGTGTTCCATTGGTTGACTCTGATGGTGGTGGTATATTTGTCCATATTGGTTAAGAATCATCTTTAGTATCGGATGTGAAAGCTAAGCAATATCTTGATCCGTTGTTAGTTGACTTAAAGAAGTCAATTTCTGAAAAAGTCATTGAAGCTTTCTCCCAAGAGGGAGATGGTGTCCTTCGATATCAAGGATGTTCATGTGTTCCGAATATTGATGATTGAAAAAATTAGATTCTGGTGAAAGTCCATAGTTCTCAGTATTCTATTCACCCGGGATCCACTAATATCTACCATGATTTACGGGAAATTTATTAGTGAAAAGAGATAAAGAAAGATATTGCAGAATTCATGGCTAAATGTCGAAATTATCAACAAGTAAAATTTGAGCATGAAAAACTAGGTGATTTCACTCAAGATCTTAGCATTCCTACATGGAAATGGGAAGATTTTAATATAAACTCCATTATAGGTTTACCCCACACTCGTCGATAGTTTGATTCAATTTGGGTTATTGTGGACCGAATGATAAAATCGGCCCATTTTCTTCCCATTAAGACCTTATTCACATCAGAGGATTATGAAAAGCTTTATACTAGAGAAATTGTAAGGTTTCATGGAGTGACCTTTTCCATTATCTTTGATCGAGGTACTCAATTTACATCTCAATTTTGGAAGTCATTTCAGAAAGGTCCCGGCACACAAGTGACACTTAGCACGGCTTTTCATCCTCTGACCGATGGACAAGACGAGCGTACAATTCATACTTTAGAGGATATGTTCTGAGCTTGTGTAATTGACTTCAAAGGAAGTTGGGATGATCATTTGCCTTTAATTGGTATGGCACCATTTGAGGTTCTTTATGGTAGGAGGTGTAGGTCTCCTATTGGTTGGTTTGAGGTTGGTGAGGTCGCTTTGATAGGGTCTGAGTGGGTGCATGAGGCTATCGAAAAGGTTTGAATTATTCATGAAAGGCTATCAAAGTAGACAAAAGTCTTATTCCGATGTTTGAAGAAAAGGACTAGAATTTGATGTTGATGATTGGGTCTACTTTAAAACTTTACCCATGAATGGTGTCATAAGGTTTGGAAACAAAGGAATGCTTAGTCCTCAGTATGTCGGCCCATATTCGATTTTGAGGTGTATTTGCATGGTTGCTTATGAACTTGACTTGCCTAATGATTTAGCATCGTACAACCACAATTCCATGTCTCGTTGTTGAAAAAGTGTGTTTGAGATCTAACATATTTTGCCTCTTTGGTAGGTTTGGGAGTTAAATAGAATCTTTCTTATGAAGAAGTTTCGGTTAAGATTTTAGACAGGCAAGTCTGGAAGTTGAGAAACAAAGATGTCCCGAAGCCGAAGCCGATATGATGTCCAGATATCCTCATCTCTTTTTCTCCACTCCTACTCTAGCTTGAGGTATTAGCTCTTTATGGTTCATTATTTTGGATTCATATGTTTTAGTCATTCTCATGTTTCCATATGCATGCATGTTCATTTGAATTTTGATGTTATGACTTAGCTTGGAGTGATTCTCCATGTTTGTGTTCATTTTGATGAAATAGCATTCATGTTGGGTTGTTAGTTTCCCTCCTACTCTATTCATACTAGCTTGAGTCCCATTCGAGGACGAATGTCCCCAAAGGGGAGATATTGTAACACATCAGGAAATGGAAAGGTTGCATTGCAGACTGGAGAACAGTCTACAAGTCTTGTTTATGGATAGTAAAAGGTTCTACGGTTCGTGGAAGGGAGTCGTAGAAATGACCCTTGATTTTGTATCTCTGAAGTTTTCCTACAAACCACCAGGACGGTTCGAACTATGTCGTATAGTTCATACAAAGTGGTCGTAAAACAAGTCCTAGACTTAGAATGAAATTTTTGACTTTGGGTCTATGGAAGGTTGTATGGGTCATGGAAAATATCACGAGTCGTAGACCTGTCTCGTGGAACTTGACTTCTGACTTAGAAGGAATTTGGTCAATAGGTTCTATGGTTTGACCTATGGTCCATGGAATTTTGAACGGACCGTAGAAAGGACTCATGGAAACTCGGTTGAATTTTAAGTCCAATATCAAATTCTACTGACGATGGTCCATGGAAGTTTATACGGACCGTAAGACCCCTCCGGCAGTTAATTTAAAGGGGTAATGAGTCTTTTCCAATGCTCCCAATACCCATTCTACATTTTTTATACCCTAAATCTAATCCCTATAACTACCATTTTACCTTAGAAATTTCCCCAACTCCCCCATTCAATCAAATTCCTAAATTCTCTCCAAGGTTCTCCCCAAAAATCTTCTCTATAGATCAAGGAAGAGGAAGCTCGGGCTCTTGAAGATAAAATAATGTTTCTACATCATTCCTTAGGGCTTCAATAAAGGTATATAGAGAGTTCATCAATGAGTTTCATTAACCCATTGAGTCCCTAAAGATTCTTCAATTCTCAAATTCAATTTAAAATCAAATGGTTAGGTTTTCATTCAATTCCTCATGGGTTCTATTTGTATGGATTCAATTGTTTGATTTTGATCATATTATGACTATTTAGATTCATTTACATGTTTTCCAATCAAGTCCATGTGATCCCATGCATGATCTATGCTTTTTTTTTTACTATGAACCCTAATTTGCATGAATTTGAAGAAAAGCTATGAATCAATGAATAATATTTTCATGAACTTATGCATTATTTATGAAAATCAATGATTATGATCTAGGTTTCTTTAAGATGAGCATCAATGATTATGATCTAGGTTTCTTTAAGATGAGCATCAATGAAATTGTGAAAGAATTTTCTCACATATTAAGGGATCATGATTTGGTGAAAGGTTTTCTCACACATGCATAATTCATGATTTAAGGAGCTACTCTATGATGTTTTTAACTTGGATTAGTAATTGAATTATACTTTTCCATGGATGACAATATGTTTATGAATATGACTATTTCGGTGGGATTTAACTTAGCATCGAGAGAACTTTAAGATGGAGACTCAAATAGGGTAATGTCTACTTGCCACCTCTAGTTCCTAACTACGTGCACTCATAGGTTTGCCTTAATTGTCCTAGATAGTAGATCCACATATAGAACATGACATGATATAGAATTCTACTTTTGCAAGTAGACTCTCCCTTCTTCGTGTGGGAGTTACATCAATTTCTATGTTATAGCTCACATGGTCTAATGTCGGTTAAAGATAATATTCCATAAATTTAACCAAGTTACTTACAATTGTTTTATGAATATTTTTTTTATGATTTGAAGATGCATTGACCGTGTTCATATTTCTATAATTTCTTCTTAAATGGTTTTACTATGCTTAGCTTGGTCATGCACATCATATTTTTTATTATGTCCCCTTATGATAATATCTCATGTTTTATTGAATTCCCCTCATACTTAGTACATTTCATGTACTAATGCATACTTGTGCCTACTTTGTTTCACTAATGTAGGGTCTGATATCTCTATCTTTCACACTCGTGGCTAGTTGTTCTCATTGGCAATTCCAAGATCAAGAGTTGGTGAGTCCTCAGATTCTGAGAACTATGACACTTTTATTACTTTCTTTATTTGCATTTTTCATTCTTTGCATGTGATATATGGGTTACGTCATAATCACTTTCTTATGATGTAATAAATGGCTTGTTGAACCTTATGTTAGACTTCCGCTTTTGTCAAACTCTTTTATGATATAAGATTGTTCTTTAAAATCTTTATTTCTATTATCTTGTATAATAAATGCTATGTGGATTGTGTAGAGTCTTTCAGGGTTCTATACGCCATGTTACGCCTAGGGTATACTTTGTGTCGTGACATGATCCTGATGCTCTAATACCATGTTTGACATGACCCGAGACTACCTCTACTCGCGAAACGGTGCTTAGAGCCAGAAGTTACCCCAAACTAACCTAATGATTGAAAATAAAACTAAGATTCACATAATAAGACTAAAATATTGAATGTAGAAAGAGAATCTAAATAGACTATCAAAATCAACTCAACAAATATCTGGTTTAAACAAAGCAGAATCTAAAGTGTTGGTCTGAAAAACCTCTACTAGATGAGTTGATAGGACAAACCCCTAGCTAACTCTAAATGTCTGAAACTGAAAGTAAATGACTTAACAGAACAGAAGTGTTGTCCTTAGAAAGATGAGGACTCTCCAACTCAGCAGCTGCTGACTAGATATAATACTAATCACGAACTGGATACTGAGCATCAAAACCTATATTATCCAAATAATATAGGCAGAAAGTATGCGTCTAGTACTTTTAATGTACTGAGTATGAAGGATAATGCATAATAAACATGATGAATCTATAAAACATGGTGATACAATGACCAAGTAAATAATATGTGTACTAAATAAACTATACTAAAATACTTAGTCCTACCATAATAGAAAAGACTGATTGTGGGAGATACTAAAACCAACATATAACCATGTGAGATATTACATGAAGTTTGATGTATAATCCCCATCAAGATTGACCAATGTACCGTTCCAGGATACAAAGGTTGATCTAAGATAATGTTGATCCACTAATCTAATGTTTATAAAGACTAAGGATCTGACATCAACTGACACGAATCCCCTTGATTCCTATGATGACATATAGTTCTAGTACTTAGAGATAAAGGTTCGCAAATCCTGATTGGAACCTTCATCCCTAAATACGCTCGGTTCTTAGTATAAATCCCAGCAAAAACATACATATAACTGATATAATACTCTGATAATAATTGAGTAGCTTATGAATCATGATTTTATCTGATAATTTCTGATAATAACTGAAAGACACTTTATCTTAAAGTATTGAAAATTAATTATGAAACTTGAGAGTCTGAAAACATATATTCTTAAATCATATGATTCTGAGTCATGAAAATACTTACATGCTTAGGGTTCATGAAATATCATTGGAAACATGGGCTTATATGCAAAACCATCCAATTAACAACTAATCATGAAGAAGAAAGTGAAATTCAATAGAAACCCATAAAGATCATAGAAACCCTGAGTTTCAAGAATTCATAAAGCTTGGAAATTTGAAGATCTTTTGGACTCAATGGGTGAGAGATACCCATTGATGAAATTCCACATACATAGAGTGAAGAACCCTAGCAGGAATTTCTTGAATGGAGACTTGAAGCTTGAAACCCTAATTCTTGCTTGAGAGAAAATTTGAGAGAGAAGAAACTTGATTTGAGGTGTTATCCATGTAAAAGTCCTACTTAAAATAGTCCAAAATGACGTATTGTAGGAATTAAAAGAGTAGAAAAAGATCAAAATGATGCTAACTTAAAACTGTCATAGGTCATCTACGAGGGCCATAGACGGACCGTAGATCCATCTACAAATCATAGGTCCTTGTTCGTAAAAGAAAGAGAGTTTATAAAATTTGGAATCCACAATACCGATTTATGGATCATAGAACAATCTACGAGTCGTACAAAAAGTTCTCATAGATATCAGAAATATCTGAGTTTTAGGACTTTGGTTTATTAGACAATCTACGAACCATGACAGAGTTTATGGTATGTAAACTTAATCTGTCTTTTTCAAGTAAAAATCCAAGTTTTTGATCTATGTCCAAGTCCACGACTTGTAAAACTATCTATGACCCATAAACCTAACTCGTAGTTCTTAGATAAATTTTCCTATTTTCTGAAGTTGGTCTAAGAGGCACACTTACAAACCGTCGTTCCATTTACGGGTCGTAAATGAAATTCGTAAAACCTAAATTTCTATAGACTTGGAATTTCATGAATTGTCCAAACCTTGTGAGGTGTTACAAACATATTAATGGAAAGAGAAACACTGTGTTGAGATCTTCAAACAAATGGTGGTTTTAAGTCCATGACATGGTAGCAATTTTCTAGTGACAAAATTTGGTGATTTAGAAAGAGCTATAACAATAGATTTATATAATATCCTAACTGCCTATCTCCAAAGATGATGCTAAACTATTTTTCAAAAAATCATCATTTTAGATAACAATAAAATTTGTAGAAATGGATTATAGGAAAATGAATTAAGTTCGATCAAGCTCATTCTGCTTTTGTAAATCAACAAAGTAGAAATTGAGTATAAGAATACAGATTGATCAAGAGAAAAGAAAAATACAAATGTGGAGAAGGTTGAAAGCTTTCTTTCGTTAGAACACTAAAAATGGAACTATTACTATTTTTAGAGGGAATTATCGATGTCTTTTTTTTTCTTCTGAGAGAGCTCTTTTACAAGCCAAAAAATCAAGCCTATGCCATAGTAAGAAAAGATCGCACGCTAGTTTTGAAAAAAAACTACCTAGTAGCACGTGTTTCAGCTCTAGCGTTGGGACTTAGGCTTAAGGATAAATATGGGCAAGTCCGCATTAGACTCGATATTGATTGTTGATCTAGTCGAGGATCATTATGAGGATGTACTATCTATAAATTAAACAAATTACTTTTTAGGGAGAGGTTCTACAAGATACCCAATTACAGAGCGACTTTGATTATATTAAGGTAATATACCGATCCAAGTCATGTGGAAGACTGTGTCACCCTAGATTTTCTGTATCTGAGATGAGAATGACCAACATCTCTCTGATTTTAATTTATCCACGTGCCATAGTCTGGTTCGCCCATTTTCCAAGCATGTATTTCACCCTATACAGTACGATTGGTTATTCTCGATAGTTTTTGAAACTTATGGATATAGTCATGTTTCACATTTGTTTTTAAAAAAAAAATTGAAAATACTCTCCTGAGTTTCAATATGTTTGTTTAGTTTTGATTTGACACATAATTTAAAAAAAATAACGAAGATTGTTAAATCTTGTGACGTTAAATTAAAAACATATGGAATGTGCCAAAATACAAGTTAAATGAAAAAAAGGAAGTTGACCAAAATAATGGGAGAAAATAAAGTTTTTATTTTTTATTTTTTATTTTTTGCCTATAAGATACTAATTTAGTGTGCTATAATGACCTCTAGAGCGGATTAGACCTAAAGGGCTCATTTGGTAGTTGGTTAAGGCTCAATTTAATACATGAATAACTTGGTTAATCATGTATTAATTTTATACATTGTTTGGTTTGTAAATAAAATAAAAGTTATTCATATATTAATTTTATACAATGTTTGGTTTGTATGTTGCAAATGTTGTATAAAAATTATTCTTGTATTAATTTTATACAATGTTTAGTTATTTTTAGTAATTCTACATAATTTATGATCAAAAAACTTATGAAGAAATCTATGTATAATTTTATACAGGATAGAAAGTGAAATAAATTATATAAATATTAGTTATACTTAGATTAAAGTAATAAAATTACATATTTATTCCTATCAATTTACTTATATAGGGTGTGTTTGGTATGAAGGAAAATATAGAAAATGTTTTCCTGGAAAACAAGTAGATTTTTGACTTATTTTCTCATGTTTGGTTGGTGAGGAGAAAATATTTTCCGGAAAAGATTTTTAGTGTTTGGTTTTTGAATGAAAAATATTTTTGAG
>JAJOOS010024987.1:0-11880 GCA_029582725.1 Solanum chiquidenum
ATGCCTATACTAATGCAAGCTACCATGAAAAGCATCCTACCAATGCTAGTTCAAGCTAACCTTAGGAGAGCTTAATTCCTCAATCCCAAGCTACCATGCCTATACTAATGCAAGCTACCATGAAAAGCATCCTACCAATGCTAGTTCAAGCTAACCTTAGGAGAGCCTAATTCCTCAATCCCAAGCTACCATGCCTATACTAATGCAAGCTACCATGAAAAAGCATCCTACCAATGCTAGTTCAAGCTAACCTTAGGAGATCCTAATTCCTCAATCCCAAGCTACCATACCTATACTAATCCAAGCTACCATGAAAAGAATCCTACCAATGCTAGTTCAAGCTAACCTTAGGAGAGCTTAATTCCTCAATCCCAAGCTACCATACCTATACTAATCCAAGCTACCATGAAAAGCATCCTACCAATGCTAGTTCAAGCTAACCTTAGGAGAGCTTAATTCCTCAATCCCAAGCTACCATGAGATCTACCATCCCAAGCTACAAAATTCAACTATCCATGAAGGAATCATAAGACTCACCCTCAAGCTATTCTAGTCTAACAAGCACGATTTATTTTAGGTGATTAACCTTTCACATTCTACATACATGCAAGCTAACTCTTCATATTAAACTTATTTTGTAAGCCCTAGTGATCAACATTATGACTTCAAGCCCTACGTTCAAACTTTTCTTTGCAATCATCATACTAGTCTAGCTTTCAAGGCACATTAGCCCTAAGCCCTACTCATAAGCCAATTCTAAGCATAGTTCATCAAAAGTCCCAATTCTTAATCATTTCAATTCATATTCTAACGTACATGCATAATTCTAGTCAATTCATGATCTCCTATTCGCATCCTTGGGTAAACTTCATGCATATCAACAACCCAAGAGAACCTAACAAAAATCATCGATTCCTCATCAAAAAGATCTATACCCACATACTTTGGATATTAGGGTAAATCAAGGAATTCACATAAATTCTTCATAATATCATGAATCAACATCAATTTAATCATATATGAGTAGTATCCAGCCGTTTGGAATCATACCCACCTAAAACCCATGCATTGGAAGTAACCCTACCTTCATTGGGGTTGTTCTTCACAAATTAGGGGAAATTCTACGGGACTCTATGGGTGGAAGAACCCATAGATGAAGATCTAAACATACCTTAAACAAATCCCTAGCACGAGCCTTAAGCAATGGAACCTTGGATCTTAACCTTAGCTTCAACCCTACCTTCTTCTTCAATGGAGGTTCTTTTTTGAGAGAGAAATATTTGAGAGAGAAGTGATTTGGGGTTTTGAATTGAGTCTAATCTAAAGTGACTTAAAACCAAGGGGTATATACTTAAAATAGTCTAAATAGTTTAATAAAATACATACAAAACGACCACCACTTAAACCTAGTCGAATAGGATTTTACATAAGTGACCTCGATTTGGCAGCCTTGTCCCAGGCACCACGGCCACTTGGACGGTTCGTAAAGGGCACCACGGTCCGTGGTGGTGCCCGTGGTCCATGGACCCGTAGCTCCCTCAACCACCCTAATATGCCAAGGCACCTTCACGGGCACTTAGACGGGCCGTAGTCAGCCCAACGTCTCGTGAAGTGGCTCGTGGACTTGGGGCAGTGTCTAGGCCTCTTGGACTGGCCTCCCAAGTGTATAAGGAGTCTTCAAGGACCCCTTCACGGACCGTGGTCCACACCACTGGTCGTGAAGGTGGTCGTGAACTCTTAGGCAGTGGCTTCCAAGGTTGGGCAGCCTTGGCCCTTTGGCTTAGGCTTGCCCTTTTGCCTTGGTGGCTTCCCTTCCCATGCACCACCAAACACCTATAGGTCATCTAGGCTGCTAGGTATAATGCACACCTTGATACCCTACCATTAAAATCATTATTCACAACACATAAAGTCTCATCTACGACACTATTTCACATACGACACACCATAGAACCTTAGCTTGTGACTCTAGTTTTGTCTACTAGTTTCCGGGGTGTTACAATATCTCCCCCTTGGGAACATTCGTCCTCGAATGACTTTCTAAAAACTTTTTTAAAACGAAGAGACTCTAGGATAGAAGCCCATCATACATGGACTACATCTACAGTCACCCTAACAACCAAGGAAAATTCAATTCCAAGCTAAACATACCTAATGCAACCCCAAAATGCATGAGAGAGACATCTTACTTATTTCCAAGGAGGAACTAACATCTCCTAGTTACAACATGCTCATCATAAATTCATGGAGCCTAAAAGTGCACATAGACTCAAGGATTCTACAACAATGAGGCAAAACAATGCAATTAGATCAATTCTAACAAGACCTTCACAACTTCGTAAGCATACATAAATAGATCATAGCAACACATAATCATGTAAAGACTTTATGAAATAGGCACACTATCTCCCCTTGGGAGTAAGCCCACACATGCTTTTCTAAACATCAATCATAACAAGGACAACATTAAGTCCATCATAGTAAGTCATAAAAACAAGAAATCTGGAAATTTTTTAAAACATGAAAGAAGCACATACCGGAAAGGGACATGAGGAGATCACTCTTGATCATCCTTGGATTGGAGAGCATAGAACCTATTCCTCTTTGGAGGATCATCATCCCCACCACTAGGAGCATTTGCTTACCCTCTCTTATGGTAGCCTTTGCCTTTGGGCAATCCTTCTTCATGTGACCACTCTCACCACATCCATAACAACCATCTATACTAGATCTCTTTGAAGCATCATTCTTTCAATTCTAAGGTCGGAGAAAGTTATCACTAAGCTTTTCACATCCATCACACAAGATGGTTCTAAGCCATGGTAAATTATACTTCTACCCTTCTTAGAGGAGTTCATTCACTCACCCCATCTAGGCATTACTAACTCACCCTATTCAACCAATCTATCAACATACCTCAAAACTCCTCATGACTAAGTCGGGTTCTACCAACAACTAAACATAACCACACCATAACCTTTCTAGGTAGGCCTACCATCCCCCCCCCCCTTGGGAGTAAGCCTACACAAATTCTTCTAAACATCTATCACAACATTGAGGCAACAATGAAGCACCATGTATACTAAATACAACCTCAAAGTATATCATCTCAAATCTTACCAAGTCATATAGCCATAATTGGCATCTCAACCAACCTTTCTCCCTCACTCCTTGTAGCATCCTTCTAATAGTCACATCCTAAATACCAACGGATAAAGGATAAGAGAGAGAGCTTATTGATCTATGGTACGACTTGGAGAATGAAGACGTGAAACTTTTCCTAATCATCCAATAGCCTCCTATTCATAAATGTGTCGCGACTCACACTCATGAATAAGACTCTACATAGACATGGTTTGAGACATCCAAAAACTTATCCCAAAACCTTATACTCTGATACCAAGTTTGTCACGACCAGAGAGCACCCCCTAGTCGTAACACGGCGTACTTGACCCCGAAGGGGTCGCATACAAGCCCTTAGCATTATCATATCATAAGATTGTAGAAAACTATGGAGAATTTAAAACTTTTTTTAAACATAAAGTCAAGAAGCATTTCGTAAAAGCGGAAGTCTTTCTAACATCATTGTCTCAAACCAACTAATAAACCTTGAATAAAAATCATTTGGGACGCAGCCCATGCAAAGTCTAAAAACATAGCAAATGACATAAAGGAACATAAAGGGTTCGTCCTCGGAGCTATGAGGACTCACTAATTCTTCACTTATTCTAGAATCCTTGAAACTCTAGCCTCCAATGTAAACTCAAGCCTCCAACCCTACATTTGGTTAGAATGTAGGCAATATGCGTTAGTATAAAATGTACCAAGTATGAAAGCTAACATACCAACATAAGATATCTCAAAATGGTTAGTCAACATAAGACATAATCAAAAGAGACAATAACATAATCATAACATAATTCCAACATAAGCATCATATCATGTCAAGTCAACATAAGACATACATAAGTTCGTTCTTCAACCATTAGTCTTTCATAATCAAGTGAACTACTTCATAAGCCACGTCCAAGTATACTTGTGCAAGGCTAAGGTAGCATCCCATAATACTACCTAAGCTAAGTACCTCTCTTAGGTCATTCTTGGTCATAGTCCACCTTCATAGTCATGTCCTAGGTTCACAAGTCATAAGAGTACTATACCCCTAAGTCACCTTAAGGCACACTTGTGCAATGCATATGGGGCATCCCATAATACCACACACACTAAGCATATCCTTAAAGTCACCATATTCATTTTTACCATTTCTAGGTGTCACTATAGACTTACTTCATATTGAGAAGGAACTATCAACTTAAGTCAATCATATCATGGAAGGCAACTATATCAACTATCCAAGCTAGACAAACATCACATAAGAGGACACTTCATAAGTAGCTTCAAGTCATACTTGTGCCATGCATGAACGGCATCCCATACTACCATTCATACTAAGTACTTATTTAGGCTAACTTACTCAAAACTAACTATATTTCATTCTAATCTATTAAGAGTAGCATAATACCATGCTAGACCTAACTACCATGGAAAAATATCATATCATACAATCCAAGCTATCTAAGGAAGGATACAAGTATACCAACCTAGCCACCATGCAACCATTCAATAAGATGCAAGCTATCCATAGGAGAGTATGAATCCTCAAACCTAAGCTATCCTTAGGAGAGTATAATATCTCAATCCTAAGCTATCATGAAATGGTCTTGGCCTAACCAAGTCAAGCTACCATGAAGGCATTCTAGTCATACTACTTCAAGCTAACCTTAGGAGAGCTTAATTCCTCAATCCCAAGCTACCATGCCTATACTAATGCAAGTTACCACGAAAAGCATCCTACCAATGCTAGTTCAAGCTAACCTTAGGAGAGCTTAATTCCTCAATCCCAAGCTACCATGCCTATACTAAAGCAAGCTACCATGAAAAGCATCCTACCAATGCTAGTTCAAGCTAACCTTAGGAGATCCTAATTCCTCAATCCCAAGCTACCACGCCTATACTAATGCAAGCTACCATGAAATCATCCTACCAATGCTAGTTCAAGCTAACCTTAGGAGAGCTTAATTCCTCAATCCCAAGCTACCATGCCTATACCAATCCAAGCTACCATGAAAAGCATCCTACCAATGCTAGTTCAAGCTAACCTTAAGAGAGCTTAATTCCTCAATCCCAAGCTACCATGAGATCTACCATCCCAAGCTACAAAATTCAACTATCCATGAAGGAATCATAAGACTCACCCTCAAGTTATTCTAGTCTAACAAGCATGATTTAGTTTACGTGATTAACCTTTCACATTCTACATACATGCAAGCTAATTCTTCATATTAAACGTATTCTATAAGCCCTAGTGATCAACATTATGACTTCAAGCCCTACATTCAAACGTTTCTTCACAATCATCATACTAGTCTAGCTTTCAAGACACATTAGCCCTAAGCCCTACTCATAAGCCAATTCTAAGCATAGTTCATCAAAAGTCCCAATTCTTAATCATTTCAATTCATATTCTAACGTACATGCATAATTCTAGTCAATTCATGATCTCCTATTCGCATCCTTGGGTATACTTCATGCATATCAACAACCCAAGAGAACCTAACAAAAATCATCGATTCCTCATCAAAAAGATCTAAACCCACATACTTTGGATATTAGGGTAAATCAAGGAATTAACATAAATTCTGCATAATATCATGAATCAACATCAATTTAATCATATATGAGTAGTATCCAACCGTTTGGAATCATACCCACCTAAAACCCATGCATTGGAAGTAACCCTACCTTCATTGGGGTTCTTCTTTACAAATTAGGGGAAATTCTAGGGGACTCTATGGGTGGAAGAACCCATAGATGAAGATCTAAACATACCTTAAACAAAACCCTAGCACGAGCCTTAAGCAATGGAACCTTGGATCTTGACCTTAGCTTCAACCCTAGCTTCTTCTTCAATGGAGGTTCTTCTTTGAGAGAGAAGTGATTTGGGGTTTTGAATTGAGTCTAATCTAAAGTGACTTAAAACTAAGGGGTATATACTTAAAATAGTCCAAATAGGTTAATAAAATACATACAAAACGACCCCCACTTAAACCTAGCCGAATCACTTTGGCAAGCCAGATCGGGCTCGCCGAAGGGATTGGTTCAAAATTTCCCAGAAAAATTGGCATGTCGGCGATGGGATGGTCCTTTTGTTGAGAAAGGACTATCTTGCTGAAAGTTACAGTGCATTTTAGGGGTTAGAGGCACAGAAAAGGTGATGAAGAAAGACTTTTGGCGAGTCACCGAGTGCACTCGGGGAACTCAGGTTTCTCGTCAAAAGTTACAGAACCCAAACTCAAGATTTACCTAAAATTAAAGGTGATAAGGGGTATTCGGTGAACCGCCAAGTGGTTCGGCGAGCTCGACTCAGCTCGCCAAATGGCTCAATGTGCCTACTATTTACCCCAACTTCAAAAATTTAACCCCGCAACCCTCGAAAACAAAATCAAAGCATGCAATCATTCAATTAGACTTAGACCCATACTACCCTTGCCACTGGGATACTCAGACTTCTCCCGGTTTGGACAAAATTGTCCATTTGATGACTTACGCCGTTAGGAATGACGTCAAACGCTCAATTATTTGGCAAAATACGTCATTTAGCACAATTAGAGGTTACTCAGACTTCACCCGACTAGACCCAACAACAACACAATACAACCCAACAGGATTTTGATTAATGTTAGGCACGATAATTCGGGAAATCAACAATATAGATAATTTAGGTAAGATATTCGAATTTAAATAGGCACACATGCACACAAGCACAAAAATCAATGAAATCAGAGAGGCCCAACACACATCACTAAGATAAGATCAATTGCAAATGATTAAAATCACTAAATACGAGTTTAGGGTTGGGAAAACCAACCTTTTCTGCTGAATACGAGATTTGAACAGCTAGGCGGCAAAGAATTCAACTCCGAACACACAATCAACGACTAAGAAATGGAAATAATGCAAAAATACGGGAAAATATATTGCGGGTGTGAGTTTGGGAAGATAAAAAGTGAGGGAATGTGAAAGATTTTGAACTTTTGAACTTTTGGCCCTTAAAATTGTCCAGTTCTCACCCATTCGGCGACATAAGTTTTGTTTGCCGACCCACTCGGTGACACGCCGACTGGGCACTTACCTCACCGAGTTTTACAGAACCTTCAGTTAATGTGGGGGTCCATACGGCGGAAAAAGTCGTGGTCACCGACCTATTCGACGACATGTCGATTTGCTCCTGGGCTCGCCGAGTTTTACAGACTCCAATTTCAGAATTTCTTGAGTCCAACGGCGGTCCAAGTCGGGTTCGCCAACCTCTTCGGCGAGTGCGAACTGGACATTTTGTTCGCCAATCTCCACCTTTCAAACACATTCCACACTTTAACCTGCACAATCAACACACGATTGTTTCACAAACAAAAAGAAACAAAATAAAACTTGGGTTGCCTCCCAAGTAACGCCTTAGTTAACGTCGCGGCACGCCGCAAGTCCACATTCAAACCTCATTCTTGGGGTTGGCCATAGTGTCACTAGGCAACCCCCCTTGTTGTCTCGAGTTTAAATGAGACGAGATATGACCCATCTGGGTCTCCAACTATTTGATATAGACGGAATGGGAGGTGACCGTCTGGCTAAGGGTCGACACATCTTCCTTCATCTCTTTCAAAATTTTGTCCGACCCCTCAACCTTGTTGAGGATACGAGAGAGCATATCATCCGACTGACCACCCTCAGAATCCTTTTGCTTTTGACGCTCGTGGGGAGGATTGTACTTGTCCTTCTCTCCATCTATTTCCTTCTAAGTGGGGTTACGATCCCTCCATTCTATATCACGATCTCTCCAACCTTCAACCTTGTTCCAACCTTGGTTACCACCCTGCCTCGGGTAGTTTGCATGATAACCACCTCCTTGGTTGGCAAGGAAATTCACCTCCTCATTAGACAATGGTTCAAACTTGGCTTCTTTGGGGTTCACACACCCAACACCCACGGCATTGACACTCCTAGCACCAGCTCCCATGACATTTTAGACAAAAAGTCAAGTTGGTTCATGATTTTGGCCATGTTTTGATCCCTCTCCTGGTCTTTCTCCATCTGCTCCTTGGTCAATTTAAAAGTGAGAAGAGAGATCTGGTCTTCGCAAGTGTACCATGCCCAGTTGATCTTGGCCATACTATCCAAGAGCTGAGCTGCTATCACATAAGGTAGTTGCATCAAACCTCCCGGAGAAAGTTGGTCAGTAACGCCCTTATTTACCGAATCAAGGCTTCGGTAAAAGTACTGCAGCAACACGTTGTCAGGCAAACCATGTGTTGGCCATTGCAGCACCAACTTCTTGAATCATAGCCAAGTCTCATGGATTGGCTCGCCTTCCAGACGCTTGAAGCTCTGAATGTTGTCCCAAAGTGTCATCATCTTCGAAAAAGGGAAAAATCGCACTTGAAATGCGTTGACAAGCTCTTCCCACGAAGTGATTGAGTCTCGTGGCAATTCAGCCAGCCACTCACACACTTCCCCCATTAGAGAAAATGGGAACAACCTCAACCGAGCCGACTCTTAGGATATATTCTTGAAGGAGAACGGTCCGCAAACATCATCAAAATTTCTAATATGATCATGGGGATCCTCATGAGCCAAACCACCAAACAGCCCCTTTAATTGCAAGAACTGTAGGATAGTACTAGTAATGTGGAACACAGCGTTCCCTTCAACCGGAGGCAAGCGAATGGCACCAATTCCACCTATAAGATGAGGGTCATTAGCATTCGGATCATTGACATCGTTGAGGTTGTCGATGTCATCTTCGTGGCCAACTTGGCTACCATTGCTTCCGTTCACACTCATACTCCCCGGCAACGACGCCATTTTGATTTGAGACGTATCAAGGACACGTCATCCAATTCTAAGTTTCAACGATCGCTAGTCAGTATATAACCCAACTAAATAATTTGGGGTCGAATCCCAGAGGGAGTGGTACGTGTTTAAGAATCAATTGAAAAGTATGAATATGATCAAATCAGTCATAGGAAAAGACATTATCGGATAAAAACATAACTCAAATTAAGAGGTGATACAAATGTCAAATGGGAGGTTTTTGGTTTGAAATTATCAACTACAACAGCAATCAACACAGAAATAACAATAATGAGACGGATTCTTGGGATGTGATTCGATTATAGGCTAATATAGACAAACGGGTAATTGCAACTGTTAAAAAATAGCTGAATGTTAGTGAGTAAGATGAGCCATAGAGGAAATAAATTTTCTCTCGACCAATTTATCCCGAATCAAGTTGTTTTCAGCGCTACGTCAGCGTCATGTCATGAATTATTATTTTTTGTTTTCTTTTCTTTATTAATTAACTTTTCTTTTGTTAACTATATTCACTCTAACTAATCCCTAATTAATTATTTTAATTCTCTAATAATTATATCTTCTTCATCACTAATCCCACACATTTTCAATTCTCATTTCATCAGAAAATCATATCTGGCCTCACCTTTACTATTGATTTTGTTCTTCACCACCAATATATCACCTTCAATTCTTCTTCTTCGTTGTCACCTAACACCAAATATCACCACCACCATTATTAATATCAATTTTTTCTTCTTCACCACCTTCAATTACCTCTTTTAATGTTTGTCACCCGCCACCCATCACCACCAAACCCATAAAGCTGCTATTACCACCAAACCCAGAAATTGATTAACAACCAAAATTTCTTTAACAAAGTCAAAAAAAAATGAAAAGATAGAAACAATCAATCAAAAAATTTCTAGATAAAATACAATTATTCACTAACAAATCTATGGGAATTAACCTAAGTGTGAATAAAAAAAATTATGCTTTAAGAGTGTGATAAAAAATAAAGAAGTGTGATGAAAATAAAGAATGAAGATGAAGAGGACAATGAGGGGGGTTCGAAGAAGAAGAGGTGTGGGGGTGGGGTGGGAGTGGGAAAGAGGATTTTAAATTATTATTTTTTAACTTTAATTTCATACTGACGCGCCTATTTTTTATTTTTGTTTTATCTTTTTGCCACGTCAGTTTTAGGGGGTAAGAAAACTCACTTTTGAATAGTATAGGTGTGTAATAGGTCACTATGATAGTTTAAGGGTGTAACTGACTTTTCGGAATAAGTTTAAGGGGGAATTTTTGTTTTTTCCCAATTTTTAAATTCATGGCACATTGGTAAGCATGGGCCATAGAAATGTCTTCCATGATATAGTTGTGGTTTCAAATCTCACTATCAACAAATGTTTCTCTATTTTTCTTAAAGAACCCCCAAAGTCTTACTTTTTGCTCCAAGATCATCACCTATTTTCGTGTAATTACGTATTTTTCCGGAGACTAGAAAATAAACAATTTCTATGTAAAAGACTACCCTTCATATATATTAAACACATCCCAAATATGAATAAAGTAGCTAGGTAAATATCTAGGTTATATTATTATAAAAAAGTTGAAGAGCACGGATTTTGAACCCACATCAACCTAATATATATAGTCTTGGAGGCAAGGAAATGCAAATAAGTTGGTCTAACTACAAAATGTTTAAAGCACAATGCATATCCGTGTTCTTTGTCTCGTTTTTTGCTCTTTCTTCTGTTTATGGGACTTTCGACTACATGCAGCTCGTTTTACAATGGCCACCAATGTATTGCAGAGATAAGTCTTGCCAGAGAATTCCACGGAACTTTACAGTCCATGGGTTGTGGCCGGATAACAACCAATACCAGCTGAATAACTGCAAGATTAATGCTTATAATAAATTAAAGGTAAATTACGGCATTCATCACTTGTAAAATTCTCTTATCATTTAAACCAAGTCCTCTTCAATTCCTTTTGATTAAATGAAGTTTTGACCAAAATAAGCTATTTTAAAAATCAATTTACCAAATTAATACGCTTTTTAAATTTTTTACAAAAGTAGTATAAACGTACTTCATGGTAACGTTTTAGGTTATTTTTATTTTAAAAATTCAACGGACAAAAACTGACGGAGCTGACGACGTTAAATGAATAAACGTTACCGTGAGTAACGTTTTAGGTGTAAACTGTTACTCACAATAACGTTTATTGAGAATCCAATCACGTCAACCCTGGAAATGCAGAATCAAATCCTGCAAATTTAAAATGTTACTCATAGTAACGTTTTACACCTAAAACATTACTCACAGTAACATTTTAGGTGTAAAACGTTACCATGAGTAACGTTTACTAAGAACCCAATTATGGGTCTTCGACTCCTGCAAATTTAGCTATAAATACATCAAGTTTATCATATTATTAAGAGATTTTTTAAAATAATATTAATAAATTAGAAAAATAATTTTAAAGCTATAGTAAGAACTTAACATAATATGATAAACTTGACTTATTTAATTCATACCTGATGAAGTTTTGTGAATATTATTTTAACAATGGGCAACACAAGTAAAAGTTTTGTTGAATATTGTTGGAATATGCAAAACATTCCTTACAACATCATTTATTTTATAATCACATGTGGTCACTTTAAAAAATGGAGGAATATGACTTTAACAGAGTTGTAACTGACAGTCACATTTTTTAGGTAAAATGTTAATATGAGTAACGTTTTATAGCTAAATTTGCAGGATTTATTCTAAATTTGCAGGAGTCGAAGACCCGTGATTGGATTCTTAGTAAACGTTACTCATAGATGAGTAACGTTTTAGGTGTGAGTAACGTTTTAGGTGTAAAACGTTATTGTGAGTAACGTTTTAGGTGTAAAACGTTACTGTGAGTAACGTTTTAAATTTGCAGGATTTGATTCTGCATTTCCAGGGTTGACGTGATTGGATT
>JAJOOS010024988.1:0-14396 GCA_029582725.1 Solanum chiquidenum
ATTACAAAAATAAAAATACCGACCTCCGGAGGTCGGAATTTCAACATTTACAAAAATAAAAATACCGACCTCCAGAGGTCGGAATTTCAACATTACAAAAATAAAATTACCGACCTCCGGAGGTCGGAATTTTAAACATACAAAAATAAAAATACCGACCTCCAGAGGTTGGAATTTAAAAAATACAGAAATAAAAATACCGACCTCCGGAGGTCAGAATTTCAACATTACAAAAATAAAAATACCGACCTCCGGATGTCGGTATTCCAATTCTGACCTCAGGAAGTCGAAAATAATAATATATGAATTTTCCGACATAAAATAAAAACCGACCTCGAGAGGTCGGTATTGAATAGCGATCAAGCTTTTTCCGACCTAAGTTGGGATGTCGGTTTTAGGTCGGCATTTCAAGGAATACCGACCTCCGGAGGTCGGTATTCACTATTTTTTTAGTAGTGGTTGTCGGTTAGAGAATCTCGCAAATATGAGTAAAGAGTTTATTATTGTATATTTTCATATACATTGAGTTATTTACTGTTTTAAAAGCTCTATATAAATTACATCTTTATTATTGTTTTCATATTGAGTTGAGTATTCTTGAGTTGAGTTGAGTATTCTTGAGTTATGTTGAGTATTCTTGAGTTGAGTTGAGTATCCTTGAATTGAGACGAGGTGAGTATCTTTCCTTTTTTTATCAGTTCGACCTTATGTTTATGTTTCAGAGTTCCCCTTACATGCTCGTACATTCAATGTACTGACACCATTTGGCATGCATCTTTTCACGATGCACATACAAGTATTCAGGGTCATCAACAAGCACTCCATTGATACCACATGCAGTCCCAGTTAGCTTTTGTGAGCTTTCATGCTTCCGGAGGGTTCCAATTTGACTTTCCAGTTTGTTAGGATGGTGTGGTCTTGTCTTGACTTCCATCATAATATTTTAGAGACTTCACAGACAGTAGTAGTTGAGGTGTCTTTCTCCATATTCTTTGTGATTTTTAAAGTCTTTAGTTGAACAGTTACGTATTGAGTATTTCAGAGTAGTTTGAGTTAAACTGTCTTATTAATGATATCTTTATGAGTTGAGTTTTCATTTGAGATTCCTATAATCTTGAGTAAGTCTTCCGCTGAGTAATGAGCCAGGAAAAGGGTTCGCTTGGGGACCACCAATGGTTCTCGAGTGTCGGCCACGTCCAGGGTGTAGGCTCGGGGTGTGACAGGTTCACCCATTTCTTCCAAGGATTTCACATTGTTGTTGCAATCTTCATCACTCTCTACATATGTTCATCACCTTCTACATTTCTCTTTTGAGAATGAACAACTCTTACCAATTGACATATATAGAAATTACAAAAGTTCATCAAAATAATCTTTCATCCAACTATAAGATAGGGTGTAGGCTCGGGGTGTGACAGGTTCACCCATTTCTTCCAAGGATTTCACATTGTTGTTGCAATCTTCATCACTCTCTACATATCTTCATCACCTTCTACATTTCTCTTTTGAGAATGAACAATTCTTACCAATTGACATATATAGAAAATACAAAAGTTCATCAAAAAAATCTTTCATCCAACTATAAGATAAAAAATATAAAATCCTTAATTTTTTTACAAAAAAATGCAGACAATCAATATAAAAAAAGTTGGTGTTATTTGAGTTGGTTAGTGAAAAGTTATTGTAGTAATTGATCTCTAATAGAGATATTTTAAAGAAGAAGATAGAAATAATACATCTTGAAAGAGGAAGAAAAAAGGAAAGACCTAAAGAAGGAGAAAAAAAAGTGGAAATAATAAGGATGATGTCAAGAAATAGAGAGAGAAAATTATAAGGAGAGAGAGAATAATAATAACGTGTCAAGAAATAGAGAGAAAAAATTAGAAAAAAACAGTTTTCAAGAAAAATAAATATGGCTATTAAATGCCAAATAAATAAAATTAGGTTATTTATTGTCAATAAAATTTATAAGTTGTCATGTCGTGCTATTTTCTCAAAATTGACACATATAGACAACTCTTAGATTAAATTAGCATGTTTTAAGACAATAAAACACTAAAAAGAATTGGCATATAATAGCACGTATGTCTATTCTGCATAAAAATTGGAAATAAAATTCTTATTCACACTCATCTCTCTCTTCAAATTATTTTTATTTAAAATATTAAAAATATATGTTACCACCTCTCTCTTCTAACTTCCAACCATAAATTATTTTTATTTAAAATATTAAAAATATTTGTTACCATCTCTCTTCTAACTTCCAACCATAAATTATTTTATTTAAAATATTTGTTATCATCTCTCTCTTTTAACTTCCAATCATTTCTCCTTAAAACTAATAAAAAACTTTATTTAGAATTATAAATCTCCTTAAATTAGCAAAAATATTTATTTATGACTACTCTTCTTTCAAAGGATGTTCTTACGAGTCTCTACTATCAATAAATTATTTTTCTCAATTGTTTGCTAGAAGTTATAGTGAGAATCTCAATCCATATTTATATTAAATATAAACTATAATATAAATCTATTTAGTATATAAATAACTATAAATTTTTGTGTATTTAGTTAAATATATTTGATCAAATATTTAGGCGTCCAAGATATATTTATATTTACATCTAGTATGTGGTGAACGTTGAAATCTACTCAAATAAGTATGTATTCAATTGAATACATGTTATTAAATATAGATTTAATTAAGTATACATTCGCACTATAATGACATTACTTATATTTTGTTTGTATACATTATTAGTATACATAAGTATAATTTGTAGATATTGATGTGTATAGATATATTACCTTTCATAAAATATTTCAATAAATAAAATTAGGTTTGTATACATACTTTCAACTGCATATACATAATACCAATTGCGTATACATACAGTTTGAAGACATATACATTTGACTGCTATAGAATTCTGCCTCAATGTATACGAATTCATGATTCACATTAAATAAGAATCAAATACTTCTCCGCTTTGAATATAGAGGTGAGTTTGCATGTGTTGAAATCAATTTTTTAAGTAGAAAATATTCAAAATCAAAATTATTTTGCATTAGTACCTACAATTGACAATTTCCAAAGTCATCTTCATTTTCCAGTTTATCCATTTCCTCCAAGGATTTCTAACTGTTGTTGCAATCTTCATCACTCTCTACATATCTTCATCACTTTCTATATTTCTCTTTTGCGAATGAATAATTTTTACCAATTGAAATATATAGAAAACAAAAAATTCATCTAAGCAAATCTTGCATCCAACTACAAGATAAAAAAATATAAAGCCCTTATTCTTTTGAATTTTTTTTGCAGACAATCAATATAAAAAAACTTGGTGTTATTTGAATTGGTTAGTGAAAAGTTATTGTTGTAATTGATCTCTAATTGAGATATTTTAGAAACAAAAGATAAAAATACTAAATCTTGAAAAAGAGAAAAAAAGGGAAGAAATAGAAAAAGAGGGAGAAAAAGAGGTGGAAATACGTGTTTTTTATATTTACAAAAATATAGTTCCTTATTTTTATGCAAGTGTTTTGATTTTGATGATGGAAAAATAACAAGTAGAGGGAAAAAAAATAACGTACCTAGAAATAGAGAGAGAAAATTAGAAGAAAAAATAAGTTTTCAAGAAAAATAATTATGGCCATTAAATGCAAAATAAATATAAATTTTTTTGTCAAATACATAAAATTAGGCTATTTATTGTCAATTAAATCTATAAGTTGTCATGTTGTTCCCTATTCTCTCTAGTTTCAAGGGGTTGCGGGCTAACTCACTTATAAACCATGTCTTAAATGGGCTTAAAAACTTGAACCAACCTACTCAAGTAATGGGCTGAATTGGGTTGATCTCAAATATCAAATTCATTTTGACAGAATGTGCACGCGTGCGTGCGTGTGTGCGTGCGTGCGTGTGTGCGTGTGTGTGTCACGATCCGAGCCTACACCCTGGACGTGATCGACACTCAAAATCATTGCAAGAAATGTTTAAAAACAGTTTATTAAATCTCAAAACTTTGTTGAATATACTTAGTATATATGAAACATAAGTTTTAAATAAAATATCTGAAATTGAAAGACTCTTCAAAATTGTCTATCTATGAAGCCTCTACTATTAGGGAAAGATGTCAGGACAAGACCCACGACACCTCAAAACTACTAACTGGAAAGTAATTGTGAAGTCCTCTGGAATACAAGGAGGCTTACCAAAGCTAACTAGAGTGTAGAATGAACTCAACGAAGTGCCTGTTGATAATCATTAACACCTATCTTTGCATCATAAAAGGATACACGTCGAATGACATCAGTAAATGGAATGACGAGTATGTAATATGGTTGAGTAAACAAATAACTGAACCGAATGATTGAAAGCAACTCAACTGAATCAATACATGAACATGAAGTGAAAACCATTTAAGCTTTACAATAAAATATACAATGAAAGCAACATGAAAATACTATACTTTACTTGTAGGGAGTTTCTCTAACCGACAATCATTACATGAGCCTAACAATGATACAACATCCTGCCGCACGTTGCAAGGGCCCATCCTATAACTTTCCAGGGGTATATGATGATATCGTGACAATGGATCCATCTAATTAGCCTTCTCGGAGGCAGTGAGGAGTCATATGAAGAATCAATGCTATCCTATCCTACGCTGGCTACGTAGTTCTATGGGACTTCCAAATCATAAAAGACTCTAACCCAACTCGGTGCTCGATACTACTTCTAAATAATTAATAATTCACCCATTACAAAGAATGGACTTCCGACATTACTTGAAATACTTTTCAAAACATGAGACGTGTTTACCTTCTTCAAAACATGCACTTATGGACTTATCTTTTAAGTCCAATAATTAACATAGGTATATATATATATATATATATAATAACATTAGAAACTCTCAAGTCTTTATGAAATAGAACCTTTAAACTTTAATTGAAAACTCATTTTTACTTCCTCAAAAACTCAATTTAAAACTCAAGTGTTGGTTTTGATAAAACATCTCAAGATCTATAACTCAAAAAAGGGTTCATGCAGGATTATAGACATGAACAAATTAACTCAAGGATCTCAATAACAATATAGAAACTCAATACTTAGGAATAGAATTTCAAAAGAATCAGGAATTCAAGAACTCAAAATCAACTTAACTCAAGAATACTCAAATCTAGGGAAAGAATCCTAGATTACTTTTTTACTTATCTGAAAGTAGATGTAGGGCGTGATGACAAACTAGTCCAACACTATGATAGCGTTACATACCTGAAAGAACAAGGTTCTTGAAGAATTTTGAAGAAGAACTTGATTGGATGCCTTGAAACCCTAGCTTGAAGGTAAACAATAAAAAAAACCTTTCTTGAGATTCTTGAATTAGTTTCTTGAAATCTCTATGGCCAAGATTATGATTTTCATTAGTGTTTCATAATTGTATGGAATAATTTGAGTCGGAAAGAATGAATTTTTTGGAGAAAAACTTACCTTGAAGAAGAATCTTGAATGGGGTTTTCTACTTTTATTTTTCCCTTAGGGTTTTGCCTTAGAGTTTGAGAGAGTAGAGAATGATGAATTAAGAGATGAAAATCTGATTGTTTTCGGTCTTTAATTAGTAAACAAATTCGTTTAGAGTTTTCTTAGAGGTAAAAATATAAAAATGACCCTTTTAATACTTTTCCGTCAACTAATTTGTACTGCATTGTACCAGTTACTAAAATGGTCATGACATTTTACTCAGAAATTGGATTGACGTGAAATTGGTAGCGTTGGAAAGAGAATTCAAATACATTTAATTTGATAGGTTATGGGCCACGTAACTCTTTATATTCTAAGAGATGTGGTCATTTGAAGTTGACCCAAGTAGAATTTTACATCAAAACTTAATCGATAAGGAAACATTCAACTCTACTTTGTGTTAGAGTTTCTAGTTACTTTAATTGATATCCAAAATAATTCGCACACTAAAAAATGTACCTTAACACCTAAGAAATATTAAGAGTCACTCAGTATGACCTTATACGCAATTCAAGAATGATTTGGGCTTAACTTAGAAAGTTTTGGGGTGTTACAATATAGCATGGGTCTGCTAATGTGGCATGCTTCTAAAGACAAGAATGACATTTATCTTTCTTCTCAATTTTTTTAATATTTTTTTCAAGTTTTCACGTTTATCTTAATTTAAATTATGCAGTTAATGTGTAACACAATCAAGTCAATGAAGAAAAAAACGTTACATTAATTTCAATCTTTTACTGCATGAAAAGGAAAAGGCACAGTTTAACTTTAAAGTTTTTATAACTCCTAATGAACAGTTATGCCTTTTGTATTCCCTCAACTACTGCTTATCCCCATTAATTAGCATTTAACACCTGATAATAATTGGTAATTCAACATTGAAAATATCACAAGGAAATGAATAACAACAAACACACTAGCTTTTGAACGCGCATTTCACAAGAAACAATGACAAAAATTATTTTAGTTGCACATTTTAATTATTATCTCGACAATAGTGAGTTGCTCGGATGGTAAGTACCCCTAACTTTCAATCTATGATTGTGAATCAAGGGAGCAAAAGGTTGAAATTATGACGGAAGGGATGAAAAAAAAGAACGTATGATCACGCAATGAAAGGTTTTGAGGGCAATAAAAAATCATAAATTTAAGAGAATTGCAAAGATTCAACTAGATAACTATTTTCTTCCCACAATGTTGAGGTATGTCGAGTCACTAGAAAATCTCTCTCTTTATTTTTTTCTTTTTAACTTATTTTTGTGGTAAATCTCAATTTTTATGTGGAAGAAAATAATATTTCTATGATATATGTTAAGATTGTTTTGAACAATAATATGATTTGTAGACGATTTTCTTACATCTCACTTTTATAGAATATTAATTTTAATTATATGAGATTATGTAGCAATCATGAATGGATGACTAAATTGCGCACGTGAACGCTTTATATTTGATCTGCCATAATTAAGAAGGTATGTCATTTCATCGTAAACCTTTATATCTGTAAAAACCTTTTTAATTATTTCAAATATTTCATTGACTTCCCTTTCTATTATTTTTGTCAAAAGTTCTGAATATTGAGAGTTTATTCAAGAAATAGAAAGTGATGATATATATAAACACGGCTATGATATATTTTTCCTCCTTAAATTTATGTAAACAAATTTTGTTTTATTGCACTATTATTTATTTTCTCAGGGTAGTGTACAAATATCCATATTTTATGCATATTGATTTTATTTTTTCTTTTAAATTTCTTATCTTAATGTCATTCATACGGAGTAGGTGGTCGCAAGAACTTCGGCAAAAAAAATGGTATACTCTAGGCTTTTTAATTAAAGTGATTCAAGATTTTATGGTACTTTGATTGTCTACTGCACTTAAGTTCTTCTAAAAAAATATTTGAACATGCGATTGCACACATTTTTCACCTTTTTATTATAATGATTCAAAATTTCATGACAATTTACTGTCTACTTTTCTTAAATGCATCTAAAAAGTTTTAATTTGAATGTGTGAATGCACATATTTTAAATTTTCGAAACCATCTAAATTTATGTTGGTATTGCAATTTCCAATATTTAATGCATATTATGGTAAATGTTATAATATGAAGCTTAGGTTAATTTCTTTAGATTTTGTAAGGAGTTTTGTAATGCCTTTTAAATTTATTCAGGTCATGTTAAATGTTGGCTTATGTTGATAATAAATTGCTCTGTGCTTTCTACTATGTGCTACATGGAACTATAATTTAAATTCTTTATTTAACATTTCGGAGAAATACCAAAAAAATAAAAATAATTTGGAGTTTAAATGTGACAAGGAACCGTTTGACCCTTTTTAGTTTTGAATTCTACTTTTGAAAATTTCTAATTTTATTTTAGGGTAAATAAAGTAGTGTACGGAAAGAATATTGGTCTTTAAGACAAAGGCACTATCCATTAATTTTTTCCTTTTAACCCATTATTTTGTTATATTCAGTTAGTTTCAATTAATTGTATACGAAAGAAAAATTACACTGAACAACCAATTAACTAATGACATTTTAATGAAAATATTTATATTTGTAAATTTAATCTAAATAATAATAATGATGGTATACATATAAAAAATTCTATACAGACTAGATTTACGAAAAGATTTGTCTATTCACTAATATTTTGATGACCGAGCGAAGTGCGGCTATGTTCACTGGTAAAGAAGTAGACGAGAAAATATACAAAAAGAGAATAGGAGACCTTTAATATTCAATTAAGGAGCTGTTTGGTATGCTGGATGAGGAAAGGATATTTCATGGGTTGAAATATTTTATGAGATTATTTTATCTCATCTTCTATATAGAATAGTAATTCCTCAATTTAGTACAAATAACGGAATAAAATTTGAAAAAATTATGGTTTATATCTATTTTTAGTATATGTATGCCATATAGTTCATACTTTGTGTATAAACACACGATTTTAACTAATATTTGTGTATAAACACATTTTATAAATTATTATACACTTTATACAAGATTAATATATTATATGCGAGATAATACATAATTACCTCATGGAACCTATACCATTTTTTTAAGTAGACACCTTAACTTTGCGAGGGTCCTATTACCCAACGAAACCATCCAAAAGCACAATAAATACATCATTTTTTCACCATCCGTGTTCTCAATCCAAGAGCGTGTGCCACACCTCCAACCCATTTAACAAAGGTCGGATTTTATCCTAACCCATTCATTTTTTAACCCATAACCCAAACCCTAAGAAACCTCCAACCCATTTCACTTTCACTTACCCTCGTCTCTCTCTCTCTCTTCGACCGATCAAAACCCTAAGGAACTTCATGAGGTGAAATTGTTGGGTTTTAAAGGTGTGATCAGGAAATGAAAGGTTCTGACCTTTATGAAAGGTTGTGTCTTTTCTAAAGGGTTGTGACCGTTTGAAAGGTTGTGCCCTTTCCAAAGTGTTGTGACCTTTATGAAAGGTTGTCTTCTTTCCCAAGTGTTATGACCTTTACCCTTTGTTGGCTATAAATAGAGAGGATTTCTCTCATTTTTCTGCATTGAATTCTTCCCTTCTTTTGCATACATTTCTTACAAAATAAAATCGATCGATTGTGTCTGTGTGTGATTCGTTGCTGTCGTTTTGAGTTCGTTGAAATTATAGAAGTTTGAGGTACTGCTACTTCTTTAATGGTTAATCCATTTTATCTTGGGAGGAATTAATCTACAACCTCGGGTACTTGAGGGGATTAAATTTCTTAAGGACACACAGTGGGTTCTGTGGACTCGAATAGTTCTTTGTATTTTTCTTTTCATCTTTTATTATTTCTGGTTTGGTAATCTGAATACAGGAGATAACAAGCTTAAGAAATTTAAACTGATGGTATTTTCTGTGGTAAGGAAATTACTTTTATTTTCTATGTGCTTTTTGTTGGAAAGAAAAAGAAGAAAAAGAGAATTATTTTATCATATGATAAAAGAGTTTTGGGATGAATTAGTACTACTTTAATATGTTTGAGTATATTTTCTGTAGTAAGTTTTTCTTGGATGGGTAAGATTATTATTATTGTCTTTCCAAGTGCATTCAAGCATTGCACCCCTTTATTTTATTTTTCAATAAGAAAAGTTATTTGTGCATAAAGGTTAAGATATGCAATGAATTTTCCCCCCTATATTCTTGGTTTTATATAACTATGAGAAGAAGTAAATGAACAGATGTTGTCTCCTAACAATATTTGAACATGAGTTTAGTTTCTCGTTGAAATTCAATGTCTTCTGAGGAAAATTGGAATATGACAGAAACTGGGAAAGAAGGAAAAAATTAGCAAGAAAAGTGACTTGCATGGAATCATTGCTGACAAATAGAATATGATTCAATGAGGGTAAATCAGGTTTTATCTTTATTTCCCTTGATTTTTTTTTCTATCCTTTATAAGTTATGAGATTTATTTCATAAACTTTAGGATAGATGGTCATTATGTGATGATCTCAGAATATATATTTATTACTATTAATATGTATTATGTTTAGAGGAGGAAACAAAAAACTTTTGTAGTTTTCTACTCCATGTGAAATTTGATTGTGTTTGACTTTTGGAGACTAAAATCCTCTAATTTTTTACTTCTTTGGTTTGAAGAATATAAGAACTTCACAAACGAATCATAATGTGTATTGGTTTGAAGAATATAGAAACTTCACCAATTAGTTAAATACTCTGTCTGAATGAATATTCTGACCTGAAGAGTACAAAATCTTCATCGGGAATATTAAGGCTAAATAATTTGAAAAAAAAAAAATCTTCATTGCTAGCTAGAAACAGTGTTGTATTTGAGGTGTTTGGAGATTAAAACTTTTTTGGTTTACTACTCCGTCTGAATGTGAAACTGATTCGAAGATTATAAAAACTTCATAAGAATTCAAGGTTCATTCGGTTAACGATTAGAATAATATAAAAACTTCATCGTTAAATTAGAAATAAGTTGTATAAATATTGAATCTTTATTGTTAGTATTCTAAATACTAAGTGGTCTGTCTAATTGTGACAGAAGGAAAATAAATAAATACTAGTGACATAAAATTAGTAATTTTTGTGCCTGCAATGGGTGTTTATATGGATTAAATTTCTAAAAGAAGGCTTCGTGTTGCCAATGTGTATTTTGATGGTATACAATATGAAAGCATGAGAAAAAATATGTGAAAAATAATATCAAATACATGAAAAATATTTTTGAGAACATATTTAAAATGTAAGGGGTTTTTTACTTGTGATAAAGACAAAATTAGACTTACTATCTAATTTAAATTTGAAAGTACAAGATATAAAATTTAATAGCATTCTTGTATTATGTTAGACCCACAAAATTCTTGGAGTATATTTGATATTGTGGTCGTTGAGTCTCTCTTTACTAGTATATGATATAACTAGTATAAAACCACAAAGTTATATCACTCGTTCAAAAGAATTGTATTCTTTGATGAAAAAGTGTCACTTAAAATATTGTGATTTTTCATGAAAAGATATGTCTATTAAAATAAATCTATTTGTATAGACATGAATATTGGTGAAAAGTGATATGTTATGGTTGTGTTGTAAAACAAACATTTGGGTCATATTTCCCTGATTTGACCGATGAGACTATGATCATGGGTAATTCTATAATAAATTGAATGTTATGGAAATGTCCTTCTGAAAAGGACATATGGCAAGGTGCTGACTCTAAAATTGTGTTTGAATTTGACAAAGTTATAAAAAGTAAAGAACAAAATATATTATTTGTAGAAAAAGTTACCTCACAAAAGGTCTTTTCAACCATGTATTTCTGTTTGTTCTTACTTGCTTGAATCAAATTGTTTGTTACATGAACATTTGGGACATGTCAATTACAAAACCTTGCAAAAACTGATCAACTTAGAAGTTTTACCTAACTTCTAGTGCAATAAATCAAAATATCAAGTATGTGCTGTGAAAGGAATTGTAATCCCTTAGAATTGATTTACACTGACATTTGTGATATGAAGTCAACACCATCTCGTGGTTGGAAAAGTGTTTCATAAATTTTATTGACAATTGCACTAAATATTGTTATGTCTATTTGCTGAATAATAAGGATGAAACAATAGAAACATATATGCAATATAAAACTGAAGTTGAAAATCAGTTGGATAAAAAGATTGTCATGATTAGAAGTTGTAGATGTGGAGAATATAAGTCTTCTTTTGCAGAAATATATTTGGAAAATGGAATAATCCATCAAATTACTGCACATACTCACCTCAATCTAATGAAATTGTTGACAAAAAAAACCTAACTTTAAAGAAAATGTTGAATGTCCTACTTATAAGTTCAGGTTACCACAAGATTTGTGGGGGGTGCTATCATTATAGTAAAAGAGAACAACAAAAAGTTTGTCTGTTCAGAAAGAGAGAAACAAAAAGTTGTGTTTGTTGAGGCTTTGTTGTATCCTAATAGAGAATTGTTTGTCGTCCCTTAAAGTATATACAATCAATAAATCTTGAAAGATAGTGACCTAACAATTTCAATATAGTCTATTCCATATGAAAAATGTAAATGAGGGAACTATTCCCAAATGGGTCAAAATAGGAAAAACTGTGGATTGTATGTTCATTGAATATGATACAATGAGTAAAACATGTTGCTTTATGGTTCATAAGTCCGAACTGTCGGATAGTCAAGTGAAGGGTCTAAACGACCTTGAAAAGAACCAAAAGAGAATGTACTTAATAAAGAGATTCAGAGGCGTAGTAAATGTCAATGGACAAATTACTTCCTCCAGGTTTAATTTTGTAACATTTCTTCTTGAAAATGAGTCCATATAGTCGAAGAAGATATGTCTTCTGTGGACTCATCCTTTTTGAAAAGATGTTGTCAATAGTAGGATAGATTCAATCTTGAGAAACCACACTTGAGAGTTGGTTGATCTTCCTCCAAGAAATAAACTTTTGGGTTAAAAGTGGATCTACAAAAGGAAAATAAAGTTGATGAAACTATTGAAAAATACAAAGTAAGACTTGTGGTCATAGTCTTTAGACAATAAGAAAGCCTTGATTATTTTGACACATAATAGCCACTAACTAGGATTACATCAATTCAGATGTTAATTGCGCTAGTTACGGTATATGACCTTCAAATTCGTCAAAATGGATGTGAAAACATTTTTTTTAAATAGAAAATTGGAGGAAGAAATTTACATGGAACAACCCGAGGGCTTTGTGGTTCCTGGTAAAGAAAAGAAAGTCAGTAAACTTGTTAAGTCACTTTGTGGACTAAAAACAAGCACCCAAATAATGACATGCGAAGTTTGATCAAATTATGTTGGAAAATGAATTCAAGATTAATGAATGTGATAATTATTTTTACATTAAAGACACTCCAAATCACAAGGTCATTGTTTGTTTTATGTTGATGACATGTTGATCATCAAAAGAGACATTTCTGACATGAATGCTACTAAGCATATGCTAGAAAGTAACTTCGATATGAAAGACATTGAAGTTACTGTTGTGATTGAAAAGGTACTTGACAAGTTCAAGCATTTGGATTTCAATATTGTCAAGACTCCAATAAATGTGAGATTTGTACTTCAAAAGAATGAAGGCAAAAATGACTCACAATTGGCTTGTGCTAGAGTATTGAGAAGTATGATATATCATGAAGTGTACGCGATCAGATATAGCATGTGCTATTAGTAAACTGAGTCGTTTCACGAGTAATCTCAATCAAACTCATTGGATGACAATGAAAAGAGTTTTGGTGTATTTAAAACATACTTTAAAAAAATTATTACTTTGCGTTATAACTAATATTCAACATTATTAGAAGAATATAGTGATGCAAATTGAATCACCAGGTCAAATGAAGTAAAATCCACGAGTGGATATGTATTTACTCTTAGTGGAGGAGTAGTCTCTTGGAATATTCCAAACAGAAATGTATCGCTCGCTCTACTGTGAAATCTGAGTTTATCACTCTAGATAAGACTGGTGAAGAAGTTGAATGACTCCAAAATTTCTTGAAATTTTTTTGGCCCAAACCTTTTAGCTCTGGTATGCATACACTGTGAGAGTTAATTTGCAATAGGTAGGGAATGGAGCATGATGTATAACGGAAAGTCTTGTCATATATGACGTAGACATATTATCGTTAGAGAACTACTCTCTAGTGAAATTATCATAATTGACTATGTAAAGTCAAAGGATAATGTGTCGGATCCACTTACAAAAGGCCTACCTAGAGAGAGAGTTGATAGATTATCAAAGAGAATGGGACTATTGCCGAGAAAAAGTCATTGTGGCGGTAACTCTACCTAGAAGACTGGAGATCCCAAGATCTACGTTCAAGGAGATCAAACAAAGTCATTGATTCAACATTGTCAAAATATATTTTATGGTACATTCTCGTGATAAGACAATGTTTAGTAACAAGGATAAAGGCATTAAGATGTTTTAATGGTTTCTAAGTTTGATACAGGGTATATCAAATAGTATATCTACGAGATAACACATTTAGAAATCACCTATGTAAGTGTGAAGTGTAAGCCGCTTCAAGGAGAATCTGGTAAGGCCAGTTCTCTACGCACTTATAAACCAAGACGTGTTCATGGCTGAAACGAATAAAACAATGAGAACAAAAAATAGTTCAAGGGTTGATTGTGTGACTTATGTTGTTTAGGTATACACCAAAGCTCGACGGTTCAAAGATATCAAATCTACCGATTGACCGAGTATATCAGATATATGTTCACTATGGAAAGTTCAAAGGGAAACCCACTTATCCAGATGTAATCAATCCTTACTTACGAATCACACAGTTTTTCATGCATATGTTTTAACAATAGTCATTCCCTA
>JAJOOS010024990.1:0-12266 GCA_029582725.1 Solanum chiquidenum
GATGTATCCGGATGACAACAATTTTAAGGGATTTTTGTAAATTGGAAAAAAGTAGGGATTAGATGTAATTTGCTCCTTACACTATGGGATTCCTAAAAATTATACTTTATTTCTATTATTTTGTAATTAACATATTATTTTTCATATAAAGTCATTAATTAAATATCTAATATTCGAAATTCTTTTAAATGTTATATAACATTTTAAAAATATATTAATTAATATATACTACTTTCATTTCGAATTAATAATATTTCAAGTATTTTTTAATTTTCATCACATTAAGTGATATAATTTGAAATTATTATTGATTTTCACTATGAAGAATTCTCACAATTTAAACGATAAGATGAAAAACTTAATATAAAAAAAGGATTTATATTATGAAATAAGGAAATAAAAATGAAATGAAAATAATAATATAATATTGAGGAAAGAGAACAAGATTTATGTCCTTTAGCTTGGCTTCAAATCACATTTATGCCCTTCAAATTTGGGTGTCCACAAGTAGACACGTAAAATTGTATAAAATTGAACAAATAGACACACATGTCCTACATGTCATTTTTTGTCCTACATGGTGTCTTACATGTATTGTGCCATGTAGGACTCATGTGTTTACTTGTTCAGTTTTATACAAGTTTAAGCGTCTACTTGTGCATATCCAAAGTTGGAGGACATAAACGTAAAATGAAGCCAAATTAAAGGGCACATTTATGTATTATGTCTTATGTATATGGCACATAACTTTGTTATGTATACAACTTAGTTATGTATCAGATGTTGTGATGTACCATATGTTGTTAAGTATCTGCAACACTGTTTTATAAATAAATTAGTGCATATCATATTCATGGTTTTTTTTTGTATATGATACATAACTATATAAAATTGTCGACTTTTTTTTTAATCTATTGCGATTTGAGAGAAGAAAATTTGAAATTTGAATTGTTTGGAGCTGTTATTTGGGAGAGATTGATATCAATTTGATTTGCATGATTTGGCGAACTGACATTTAATTTTATCTTTATTTCTTTTTTAATCTCAACAAACTAGTTGTATAATGTATCAATTGTGAAGAATAAGATGTATCCGGATGACAACAATTTTAAGGGATTTTTGTAAATTGGAAAAAAGTAGGGATTAGATGTAATTTGCTCCTTACACTATGGGATTCCTAAAATTATACTTTATTTCTATTATTTTGTAATTAACATATTATTTTTCATATAAAGTCATTAATTAAATATCTAATATTCGAAATTCTTTTAAATGTTATATAACATTTTAAAAATATATTAATTAATATATACTACTTTCATTTCGAATTAATAATATTTCAAGTATTTTTTAATTTTCATCACATTAAGTGATATAATTTGAAATTATTATTGATTTTCACTATGAAGAATTCTCACAATTTAAACGATAAGATGAAAAACTTAATATAAAAAAAAGATTTATATTATGAAATAAGGAAATAAAATGAAATGAAAATAATAATATAATATTAAGGAAAGAGAACAAGATTCATTTTGCGAGAGTAAAATAGATAATTTGATTGAAGTTGATTGTATGAAAAAATAGAAAACTCTATATTTGTGAAGTAAAATAGAAGGTAGAGTTGGAGATGTGCTAAGGGGTATATATCATGTTGGCACATGAATGGACTCAACTAAATTATACTTTCATTTTTTTTTCTTTGCCTAACAACTATCGAGTAAAAATTTAATGGTAAAAAAACATCCGATAAATTTGAAACGATACATTAAAAATTAGCATATGATCTCTCCACAAGAATAAAAAAAAAAGTAAAAACTTAATGCATAGAATTTTATATTTTCTTTAAGACTTTAAGACATATAATCAAGGTTAAAATAATAAAACGTTTTGTTATTTTCTAAAAGTGAATAATTTTCTATCTAAACTAAATAAAATAATCCCTTATTTTGAAAGGAACCATTTGAGAGGAAGATATTGGAATGAACGGATGAGAAATATGAGTGGATTTCACCTCCTTAAATAGAGTTGTAAATAATAATAATCATATCATATGTATATAAAGAGAACCTTAGGTTCGCCTATGTGGCGGTGGCGCCATCACAAACCAAAATTTCTTGTTAATTTATTTATTTTCAAAACTAGCCTTCCCCTTTATTTAAGAGTTGTGACTTTTATGAATAATTGTGACTTTTATGAAAAGTTGCGACTTTAATGAAGAGTTGTGACTTTGATGAAAAGTTGCGACTTTAATGAAGAATTGAGACTTTTATGAAAAATTGTGACTTTTATGAAAAGTTGCGACTTTAATGAAGAGTTGCGACTTTTATGAAAAGTTGTGACTTTTATGAAAGGTTGTGACCTTTCCAAAGGGTTGCAACTTTTCCAAATAGTTGTAACTTTTCTGATAAGGTACAATAAACATTTGTTCACATTACCCTTTGTTGTCTATAAATAGAGGAATTTCCTCTCATTTAAAAATAACGAAAATTCTGAACCTCCTCCACTTCTTCTTCTTCTTCACAATTAAATATTTGTGTATTTTGCTCCTGTTGAGTGGCTCACTGGCAACATTTCTTATGCTACAAATCTTGGTATGTATTTTTACAATCATTAATGTATGCTTATGCTATTAAGGATAAATGATATGTAATAATTTTCATTTTCCTTTACAATATTAATGCTTGTTACTATGTAATCTTTTATGTAAGATATTATTGTGTTTTAGTTTTAATATCCGATAGATTTTAAGTATTATTTTATAAATTCCGTGATATTGAATTTCCGCGTGAAGCGCGAATAATTTTACTAGTAATAATAATGGGGTCACCGCCTACGGCATATGCATTGAACCAACGAACCAATAAGCCTATGCATATTCGCAATGTGGCAATATTCCTCCACCACAAATTTCTTTAGATAGGGCCTCTCACTCACTCATCACAAAATTGGGTCCTCTTCATTTATTCATCCCGTGACTTAGAATAATTATTGATTTTTTTTTTTGGAAATTCAATTGTACACAGAATGAATCGTATTAGGAAAAGCAAGTTCTTGAGTTGCAATTTTGAGAGTAATAGAATGAAAATTTGATGTCCTTCATGTGAAGGAAAAAAGATAGATTTATAATATTATCGTAGGTAACGTCTTGTGTATATTTCACGCTTCTTAATTTGCATGTTAAAATTGTTACGTTCGTTTGTTGGGAGAGACTGTTGAATCCTCATAAAACGTTATTGACAAGGTTTATTTATTTCAAAGACTTGATAAACTTCACCTCCTGATTTATTGCTCTAGAAGCCGTTTGTCGACCGATAGAAGTAGTGGCGGAGCCAAAGAATTTCTCAAAGGGTGTCCAGAAATAGCACAATAAAAGCTCTTTTAAAAAAGCATTCATACTCCATAAAAGGTGATTTCAGGCTTGTGGGTGACACTCATAGAAGCCGTGATGCTCTCCAATTAAGTCGGTGGCAAACTTTTTTCATTACTTCAAACATTTGATGGATACGAATAATATTTATAGGTGCAGCTTAAGGTTGTGCCTGACCTGAGAAATGTATATGTACCTTGAATTATGTCCTTTTGCATGTTTATTTGTGTTTTTAATGTTAAAATATTGTTTCATAGGTATCTATTGTCATAAAAATGGCCAAAACAAGGAAAAACTGTGAAATGTTTCAAAAAAAAATCACTATATTGTCTATATACTGATTTACCTATGATCTTGTGTGAAATGTATAACGTCTCCATCACAAATATCCTTCAATCTCCTTCACACGTAGACATCACAAATATACTTTCTATGTGTTCTTCCTAACGGGCATGTGCTAACTAGCCAGTTTAAAAGCTTTGAAGAAGGAAGAATCATTAAACATCCAGGCAGGGGCTACCTTATTGAATTTGAACTTCTTGAGGTATAGTTTTCTGTCAATTTATCACATTCAATGAACACTACACCAAAAAAATATGTTTAATTGCGATAGGATAATTAATTAATGAAGGAAATAATATTATGCAAGCGAATAATATATGCATAAGTGAAAGACCCAACAATAGTTTTATAGAAGAAACTTATTAATCTACAAATAGTAGATAGGAGGCTTTATTCAATAACTCAATGACTCTTGTAATTTTTGTACATTGAAAATATGTAACAAGGCACCCTTATTTATAATACTAACAACCAAAGTAAACTAGGACTACAAATCTATAAAACTAACAAATCCTAATTAAACATAAATAAGGAAATACCATAAATAATAAATCTTAAACTAGTAAGGAATCCTAAACTACTTAGGAATCCTAATTTTTGTTTATTTCCTACATAGCCTCCCTTAAACCAAGATCTTCAAATGTGACCATGCCTAGCATCTTCTTCAATTTTATGAACAACTCCAATTTTAATGGTTTTGTGAATATATCGACAACTTGTTTTTCGGTCTTGCAATATTCAACCATTATCTCTTTATCTTGAACCAAATCACAAATGAAGTGCCATTTGATGTCAATGTGTTTGCTACGGCCATGAAAAATTGAATTCTTTGTTAGCGCAATTGCAGACTTGCTATCAAAGAATATTTTTGTAGGACTATCTTGCTTGTGTTGAAGAAATCCAATCATCCTTCTCAATCATAATGTTTGTGTAGCACTACTTGTTGCGGTCATATACTCGGCTTTAGCAGTTGATAAAGCAACAACTTGTTGTTTCTTTGAAAATCATGAAAATACACTAGATCTCAAATAAATTGCATAACAAAAGTACTTTTTCTTTGCATCATATTCCCAACCCAATCACTATCAGTTGATTCCTATCATTAGTCTTTGAATAAAATATGCCATCAGAGTGTGTATCTTGAATATATCTCAAAATTCTCTTGGCAGCTTGCAAGTGAGATTGACGCGGAAACTCCATATATCTGCTAATTAATTCAATTCCATAAGTAATATCAGGTCTTGTAGAAGTCAAGTATCTTAGACTCCCTACCAATTTTCTAAAATATGTAGCATCAACAAAATCACCAGTTCCATCTTTGGTCAACTTCAATTTCTCTTCCATAGGGGTTAAGATTGATTTGGCTTTGTCCATATTAAATCTTTTCAAAATATCACTCGCATATTTTTTCTGAGAGATAAAGATTCCATCTTTCAATTGAGAAACTTCAATGCCAAGAAAATAAGACATTAATTCCAAATCAGTCATCTCAAATTGGCTAATCATAGCCTCCCTAAACTCATAAATTAGTTTAGAATTATTGCCAGTAAATATTAAATCATCCACGCATAAGCACACAATGAGAATGTCTCCATTAGTATTGTATTTTATGTATAATGCATGCCCATAAGGACATCTATGAAAATCATGTCCCATAAAATAAGAATCAATGCGAGCATACCAAGCTCTTGGAGCTTGTTTCAATCATATAATGTTTTCTTCAACTTGTAAACTTTATTTTCTAAACCTTTTTTGACATATCCCATAGACTGCTCAACATACACTTCTTCCTCAAGAACACCATTCAAGAAAGCAGATTTAACATCCATTTGATATATGTATTTTTCAATAGTTATTTGTAGCAAGAGAAATAATCATTCCAATAGTATCAAGTCTGAGCAAATACCTCAAAATAATCAATGCATGCGTTCTGTTTGTATCCTTTAACAACTAATCTTTCCTTAAAGCGGTCTACTTCTCCATATAGTTTGTATTTGATTTTGTATACTCACTTGACTCCAATTTGTTATTTTTGAAGGCGATAAATTTGTCAACTCTCAAGTGTTATTTTTCTCAATAGCACCAATTTATTGCATTCATCCAATGATCATCTTTGGCAGCTTCCTCAAAAGTAATTGGGTCACAATCGACAAATAGTGCAAAGTTCACAATATCTTCATTGGACAAATTTTTATTATTGTCAACAACATAATCATGTAAACGGACTGGTAGTTGTCGGTTTGATCAGGAAGAGATACTTGTTCATCTTGATATCTGCTAGAACTTCCTTCCTCCATAGTTGAAACTATTGGTTCAGACCTAGCTAGGCAACTCAGAATTTTTCTTTGACCATTCCCAAGTATTGTATTCATCAAAAGTTACACCTCTACTAATAATTACATTTTCTGTATCTAGATTAAATAACTTGTAACCTATTGTCTCATAACTGTAGTCAATAAAGATACATTTTTCTGCCTTATCATCTAATTTCTTTCTCAAAACATCAGGAACATGAGCATAAGCAAGACAACCAAACACTTTTAGATGAGAGATATTTGGTTTCTTACTAGTACAAACTTCTTGTGGAGTCTTTTCAAAATTGGATCGAGTTGGACATCTATTTAGAACATAAATCGCACATGAGACAGCTTCTGCCCAGAATTCTTTGGGAATATTTTTGGAATGCATCATTGATCTCATCATATCCATCACTGTTCTAATTTTTCTTTCAACTACACCATTTTGTTGAGGAGTATATCTAGCAGTCAATTGATGTTTAATGTCACACTTCTTTAAGTAGTCATCACAAAAAAGAAACTCAGTGCCCCTATTAGTTCTTAATGTCTTAATTACAAAGTGTCAACTTTGCCTTTCTACGTAAACTTTAAAGATTTTGAAGACTTCACATGCATCAAACTTATTTTTCAGAAAATATATCCAAGTTTTTCGACTAAAATCGTCAATAAAAGTAATAAAATATTTACTACCTGCATTGGAAGAAACTTCAACCGAACACAAGTCTGAGTAAATTAGCGTCAATGATGCATTAACCCTCTAAGCTTTGCCTTTTTGAAAAGGTTCTCTATACTTCTTTCCCAAAATACAAGACTCGCACTTTGTATCAGGAAAATCAACAGAAGGCAAACTGTCAACTAGTTTATATCTTGCAAGATATTTCAAACTTACAAAAGTAAGATGCCCAAAGCGTAGATGCCACAACCAAATATCATTAGAGTTCACGGAACTAAAGCAAGGTAAATTTCTACGATTGAGATAAAGAGGCCATAAACGACTTTGATTTATTTTTACCGTTGCAATTAATCCTAATTTATCATTGCTAATAGTGCCAATTCCATACTTAAATCGCAAGTCATATCCTTTTTTTGTCAGTTGTCCTAAACTCAACAAATTATGATGAAGATTTGGAACATAATAAACATCAGATACAAAGTGAGAAGAGTCATATTTTGAAGTAATTGAAAGTTTTCCTTTTCCAACAACATGCACTTTAGAGTTATTACCAAGTCTTACGGTAGCTCTAAATGATTCATCTAGATCAACAAATAATTCCTTATCCCTAGACATATGATTGTTACACCAGAATCTATAAACCATTCGTTCCCTTTCTTTTTTTTTTCTATTTCTGAGTTAGAGAATAATAAAGTCTCTTGTTTATCTCCATAATTTTCAGCCAATTTTGCATGTACTTCTCTATTATCATATTTTTTAAACCAACAATCTCTTTGATAGTGTCCAAATTTTTCCACAATTATGACACTAAATTATTGATTTATCATGTCTCTGAAAATTTTGATTATTTTGTTGTTCCTTCCTAAAATTATTATTATCTGTTGGTATGAATAATTACCTCTACCACGACCTCAAAAATTTCCTTTGTTCCCTTGCCCTTTACTTCTGAAATTTTGATCCCTTTGTCTCAGCCAAATTTGATATTTCTTCTTTTGAATTAGGTTGATCCACCTTTGCTTGCAATACTTCATCAAAATTTTCTATCGTCTGTTGATTCAAGGACATCTCGTATGTCATCAATTTTTCTTCTAAATCATCAAGTATCAAAGTGCTAATATCTTTGGTGGCCTCAAGACCAATCTTTTTGGTGTGAAATTTTGTACTCAATGATCGTAGTATTTTTTCAATAATTTTAACTTGATCTATGTTTTCTCTATTAGTTCTCATATCGTTGATAATATTAGTTACCCTTGTAAAAAATTCTTTGACGGACTTAGTTGATTTCATTTGAGTTAACTCATATTGTCTTCTAAGCTCTTGCAGTTTGACTCTTTTTACAATTGCGGAACCTCAATGTGCATTCTCTAAAATTGTCCAAGCCTCTTTCACTGACTTAGCATGTAAAATTTTACTATATACATGCAATTCAACCTTGCTATCAAGATAAAAACATATCTTATCATCCAATTGTCTATTTTTCTTCAATTGTTTTGTAGCTTCACTTGTTAGTGTTGTGCCTTCTGAAACTTTCAGGAATCCTTTTTCAATAATAGACCATAATTCAACAACTTTGAAAAAATGCATCATTTGTGAATGACACAGTTCAAAATTATTTTTTCCATCAAACATAAAAATGGGACAAGGGGCTATATATGGACTACTCATATTCTTTTATATGTGTTGAATCTCACACAAGGGTTTTATAAGGATCACACAAGCTCTGATACCAATTTGAAGAAAATAGTATTACGCATGGTAATAATATATGCAAGACTCAACAATAGTTTTATAAAAGAAACTTATTAATCTACAAATAGTAGGTAGGAGACTTTATTCAATAACTTGATGACTTTTGTAATTTTTGTACATTGAAAATATGTAACAAGTCACCCCTATTTATAATACTAACAATCAAAATAAACCAGGACTATGAACCTATAAAACTAACAAATCCTAATTAAACATAAATAAAGAAATACCATAAATAATAAATCCTAAACTACTTAGGAATCCTAATCTTGATTTATTTTCTACAATTAATGTCGATAAAGACATTAACATTTTTGTTAATGTGCATATTTATTGCGATGTTTTTGAGCTAGATAATAGTCATGTCAAAGGGTAACTAATCTTTCTTTCTTTTTTTCTCATCCCTTTCTAGGAGCTCCCAACTTTTTGTTTGCTTAGTGACTCAGAGTTCTGTTTACCATTCGAAAAACACCCTCTTGTTAAAAGAGTAATTAATCTTGAAAAAATTACATACATACACTTTTTTTTTTATCATAATTTCTAAAAATTTCTACCATTAAAAAAAATTTAAAAAAAATTCCCTCTTGCATACATCATTTCCTCTCATTGATACTTTCATATTCCCTCTCGGATATATCCCTTCATTCTCAGATACATCCCTCCACTCTCTAATACATTCCTCCTCTATGTATTTGAATATCATATCTCCTCTCGAATACATTATTATCTTCTCTCTAATACATTCTTCCCCTCTCATTAATTTTTCTTCCAATTTAAACCCTTTTTTGACATGTAGAGGAAAATTAAAGTAACACAACAGTACTTTTGAAAAAGTAGGTGTGCTCATTTAATTGGCTATTGTCTACCTACGCTTTCTCTGTTTCAATTTTCTCAATTATGTTAATCCATGAATTCTTGTGATAATTTATTTCTATATAGTCTCCAAATCCAATCAACGGAGTATTAATCGGTGCATCTCACAAGAGAGAGAATGGAGTGATGATACCTGTCAAATTACTAGAAAATGGTCTTATTTTTTATTATCTACCTGTTTTGATATTTGGATTGAAATTTAATTTGTGTCAAGTAGAATTTTAATCGAGAATAACTCTTTATATGAAGATTTTTTTTACATTGATAGCTCGAACTCAATACCTCTAATCAAAAGAGGAGCAACTCCATCTATGAACCACACAGGGGCATAGCTACAGCTAGCCCTTCATAAAAAAATGATATATATATATATATATATATATATATATATATGTCAAATTCTGCATTAGGATATATATTTAAAATTGAGTATTCTTAACAAAAGATATGCCTTTGGTGTAATGGTAATAGGTGTCCCAAACCCTAAATAGCACAATATTTTTTTGTTTTGTTTAGACAACCACAAACCATTATTCTTGAACACTCTTGATAAAATTTCTGATTTCGCCTCTATATATAACAAAATATAATCAAATTCCTCTTAATCTTTTTTTTTTTCTTTTTAATTTTGTTCCCGGATAAAATATAATTCTCTTATTAACAAGTGTAAACTAAGTCATTCCAGTAATTAATTAAATTATACAAAACTTTAGCATAAGAATGTGGAAGTTGTTGAGAAAGTTCGAGCATGTAAACATGACAGTCCGTTAAGTATTAATTAGGGGACAACTTGTCCAGTCTTATTTTACTTTTTATACGCCTCGAAGAAATAATAATTAGAAATAGTTAGAAAATATTATTTGTTAAAATAACATCAAATAATTTGAGACGAAGGGTTGATATTAATTTTCCTCTTTACTTCATTGATATTACAAACGATGATAGGTATTTATTCCAAACTAACTACAATAAAATATAATGATGTGTGCTTTTCAACATATATTTATCAATTAATTATAGTTGAATGATATGTATTTTCACTTATATTTATAATTACTAAAGTTAAATTGCTTAATTTGAAATATAAGATGTAAATAATTATAATTAAATATTTCTATGATAACGTTATTAACAAAATATTGTGATAGAAAATATAAAGTGTCTTCGTTATCTCAATATGATAGTTATGGGGTGAAATTAAAATTTGTACATAGAGAAAGTTTTGTGACACTCTCATGAAGATACTAATGGAAAATTTTAAAATACATCTATAATTTTTAAGAGTTATCACTAGATTATTTTTAAACTTTTAACTTTGCTCAGTTTATTAGATCGAGTATTTGAACATGTGATAATATTTTTATTAGCTATTTTTTGGCTCAATTTTTTTAGAAGTTATTGTATTTTTAAGCACTCGTGTTTTAACATGAATAAAGCTGTAAAATTTTAGATTTGATTCAATTAAGGTTAATGTATAAAATTAAAAGAATGTAACATACTTCATATTGATATATCCATTTAAGATGATGTTGTGAATATATACAATTTTTTTAATATATATTTGAACTAAAAGTATCCAACATATTTTTATCATTATATTAAAATATCTTCATTAATAAATATAAGTTATGTAACTCGAATATCTAAATAAAGTTACCAATAAATTTAAGAATGGTTGATGCATTCTGTCATTAATCAAATACCCTTAAGATGACTTTGATCTCCCATAATTTCACTGACTCCAGTATAAAAGTTCTACATCTATGCATTTTAATTTTTATATATAAATTAAACGGTAAAGGGCCAAATATATCTTGTACTATATGAAAGTTTAAATATATTTTTAGTTATATTTTTAGGCTAAATATATCCCTTTTGTTATAGGTAAATATATCCTTATGACAAAGGACACGTGAACGGCTAAGATTAAAAGAACTATTTAATTTAAAATAAATCAAATTCAGATATAACCGTTCCAAATAATTTAACCCGAACTAACCAAATTCGGCTACAATTCTTGGCAACTTTGTCAAGCTTCTTTGCATCATCATGAAATATAAAGCCAATTGTGTCATTGTAATCCAGAAACTCTTTCCATTTACCAATGCTCACCTGAGTTGTTTCATTGGCAGCATTCTCGATCCACAAAGTTATTTTTTCTTTGTCTAACTCGAACATTAATAACTGCTTCACAAATTTCATCTCCATAATCAAATTGCTCTCCAATTAGTGCCTGCAGCATATACAGCCAGCTGGTGGGTCAATGTTATAGAAAAGCTCATCGTTCACTTCCCTCCATTGGCACATACAGGTGGGTCAATGTTATAAAATTAGGCCGGATTAAATTATTTGGGCGGATGGGTTATATTCGAATTTGATTTATTTTAAATTAAATAGTTATTTTAATCTTAGCCATCTACGTGTCATCTGTTAGTCGTAAGGATATATTTAGTCCGAAAGTATAACGAGAGGGACATATTTAGTCCAAAAATATAACTAAGGATATATTAATACTATTTTATATAGTACAAGGTATATTTGATCCTTTGCCGTAAATTAAAAGGTCAAATGTACATTGTATTAAATTGAGTAGACTAAAGTAGGAATACAGTTATAAATGAAGGACTGAAACTAATAATTAATCTTTTTCTTCGCACCCCTGCCCCTCCACCTTTTTCTCCCACATCTCTTCTTTCTTATTTTCTCTAGGCACCTTAGTCTACTCTCTTTCAACAAAAAATATGGCTTCCCAAAAATCCCCAATTTTTGTACCTATTTTATTTTCATTTACCCTTATTTTCTTCACTCTACAAGCTGCCGCCGCTGCATCTGCAAAAACTCCGGCGAAAAAAGTTTTGAACTGTTTACCGTCGGAGCTCATGCACCTTGCTTCTGCTTGTTTTCCGATGGAAGAATCTCCGGTAGATTCCGACGATCTATGCTGTGAGCTAGTCAAATCTGT
>JAJOOS010024991.1:0-11500 GCA_029582725.1 Solanum chiquidenum
GAAATATTTAAAAATTATATCAAAGTAAATATTTTTATGTATAAAATAAAATTTTAAAATTATATATATAATGTCGGGTTGGTTTGGTCTCGGGTTGGTTTTTTTTAGTTAAAACCAAACCAACCCAAATATAGTCGGGTTTTTTTTTCCAATACCAAACCAAGTCAAACCAAACCACTAGTCGGGTTTTTTTTCCGGGTTGACTCGGTTTGCGGTTTGGTTCGGTTTTCGGTTCGGTTTTGTACACCCCTAGTAACTAGGTAATGTAATCAAGCGAACTGAGAAAAACTAGCTTGTTGAAATTTTCAAAAAATTCTATTCAAAATTATTTGTTTTTTCTTTTTGTGTATTTTAAATGAAAATTAGTATGAGAATGTGCACAGCAAAAGTATAAATTTCAAATCACAAGTTGTACATAGCAACTAGGTAATGTAATCAAACCAACTAAGAAAAACTAACATCTTGCAGCTTTCCCAAAATTCACTTGGTACCACAGAATTGTTACCTTATATTATTTTCCTAACTATTGCAACTAAAACTTGTGTAGGCAAGTGTGTATTATTTTTAGAAAAAGATGATCTCCTTTTTCTATCAATATGCCCTTTTATACCCACTTTTTATCAAATGGAAGGGTTGGCAAACGCTTTCAACCATTAAAGGCAATCAACAACAATTAAAGTCAAAGCATTTTGCTTATAAAAGCAAAATATTTTTTTTCTTTCAAAGGCAAAACGTTTTTTGCCTTAATCCAACAATTAAATTCAAATTTAAATTCCTTACGGAAGACCAGTAAAATAATTCCAACAAAGCATTTCTCAAAAATAACAAGACTAGCTAATACAAAAGAAGGAGACAGGACAAACCCAAAACGCCAAGTGCTCACCCTTGTCTCTGAATCACAGCTGCAAAAGAAGGCTGGAACTAATCACCGTTGGTAACTGGTACTGGGACCTGCATCACAAAATAGATGCAAAGTGTAGCATGAGTACCAAAACAATAACCCAAACTTGTGTTCCAAAATGGAACACAATTCGGGGCTCAAAACGCAGCAAAACCCAACATGCAAGAAAACCACACTTTAATCACCTTAAAAGAAAACATGCAGCAGTCTAAACTCGGAATTTACAAGAATCGAAGGGTGGGCATCACTACTTGAATACTCCACGATGTAGCCTCGATAATTCCCGACACGTGGGACTTTGAATCACCCAAAACCGAGCTAAAATGAGCAAGATATCTCCAATTCAAGAAAGCCAAAAATAAGAACTCGAAAAAGGCTACAACTGTCTGGTTTATCACGAATTTTACCTCGAACGATGATTGAATAGCGATATCAAAGAAACTTCATCCAATTCTAAGCGTCAACGATCGTTAATCAGTATATAATCCAACTAAATGAGTTGGGGTCGAATCCCATAGGGAGCGGTACGTGTTTCAGATTCGATTGGGAAGTATGAACATGATCAAATCAGTCATAGGAGTAAAATTTTTCGAATAAAGACATCATTCAAATTAAGGGGTGACACAAATGTCAAATGGGGAGTTTTTAGTTTTAATTATCAACTACAAACAGTCACAAACAATAAAAAATTAACAATAATGAGACGAGTTCTTGGGATGTGATTGATTATAGGCTAATATAGACAAATGGATAATTGCAACTATTAGTAAATAGCTAGATATTAGTGAGTAAGCTAGGCTATAGTGGAGGTAAACTTTCTCTCGAACAATTTACCCCGAATCAAGTGATTTCTCTCGAACATCAACAAGCATGCAAAATAAGAACAGCTCACACCTTAGTTCATTCACTCTCTCAAGCTGAATGTTTTGGGATTGGGTTTAGGATTCACTCTCTCGAGCTGAACCCAGATCAACCCAATACCCACAAACTATCAATCAATAATTTTAGTTCTAAAACCTACAATTCTTAAATTAAACCACAATTAATGATTAAACTCACTTCTAAATAGGATTTAAACTAACAATTACAATACCCATCAACTAAATCAGCCCATAATCACACCCCAAGAATTGAGGTTTTAGCTAGACATCATAATAATGTAAAAACTATTACCAAATTGATTATCCATCAATTGGGTAAGAGTAGATTCGTCCTTACAATGCTCCAATTCGAAGAATCTCAAAGACCCACTTCCAATTCCTCAAAAGTGAAAAACTTCACTTCTTCAAAGCTAAAGAAAAACTAGAGAAAATTGTCTCCAGGTGCTAAGAACTTAATAAAAGATTGTTGTAAAGAGTAATTGATACTAAACTAAATGTTCAAAAATATATTTATAGTTGCCAAAAATGTGCTGCGAAGAGTCACTCGGCGAAGTAAGTCGGGCTCGTCGAACCACTCAGCGAGCCGCCGTTTGGTCTATTCCATCGCCCTTTTGCCTTGGTACTCAACATCCTCCAAGTCTGTACTTTGGGCGATCTATCTTAGTTTCACGAAATTACTCGGCGATCTACCGACTGCTCATTTCCATCACCAACTTGGTTCTTTCCTTTAGGGCTTGACACATTGGAACTTTAGGCGGTCAAATAGTCATTCGGTGATTCGCCAAGTGAACTTGGCGATCACCAGGCATGATTAACATCAGTTACTGACACAAATTAAGTATTTGAGGACACTAATTCTATATAAACAAAGCCTTAAATGAGTCTAAATCTCGGACTCATCAAACAATGTGCACCCGACAACTTCCGATCAATCTACAACGAAGACACTGAAAAGATGAAGCTTTCGCACTTCGAATCACCCTATTTGGCTGAGAGATGAGAGAGATAAGACTTTTTAAAGTTTTAGAACAAGTGCTGTTTTTTCTGAATTAATACACCAATTTTTTTAGCATTTTTTGAAAACTTAAAAACTCCGACGGGGCGCTCCGAACTCATTCGCAACCCCGTGCACGTAAACGAGATATGCAAACATACCAAATTTGATATTCCAGACTCAATAGAGTAGTCAAAATTTCCATACAAGGTCATCTTGACAAAAAGTGAGTCCCACACCCAACCACCATTTTAAGTCAAAAACCATAAAAGGGCTCGAAAAAATCTCTGAATCCTCGGGACACGAATGAAGGGTCAATCTAGACCAAACTCGACATTTCAGAGCTAACTGCGCTGACGAAATTCTCATCCGAGCACGTTTACTTAGAATGTTGACTAAAGTCAAACTTAGTCTTAAACTTAAAGTTAAAATGCCTAATCGCACCGACTTAAACTGAAAACCTCGGGAGTTATGCCGACTATACTACTAGCTTAAAATGACCCTTCCAGAGTTGATGGAATCGTCAGAATTGGGTTAAGATGTCATCTTCTTGAATTTTTGATTGAAAATGATTGTCCAAGGTTCATAAGCTCCAAAAATACTAAAACTCGCACAATAACCAAACGAACGACCAGGTGACCGAACTGTCAGTCCCAACAAGTCATATATGACTTGGGGTCTCTACACTAATGCTCTAAATGACACACAAAAGGCAAACCACAATAATGACCAGGAGGGTCATTACTGTAACATCCGGCAATTTAAAATAACTATGAAGAAGCTTGAAATTTGGAAATAGTCAATTTTGGAAAGAATTCAAAAATCTGGAAATTTAGTTAAGTATGGAAAAAAGTGAGTTTTTGGTCAACTTCAAACGGTCATACCTCCTAGCTCAGGATGAGTTAGGTGTATTTCCAGTTATGTTTGGAAAGCCCTTGGAATGATCTTTCCAAACGCCGCCGAGTTTGCTCGATTCCGAGTTCGTATGAGTGAGTGATGCCCTTTGGAAGTGGGCTGTTGGCACAAGGAAGTTCATCCGAATTTGTAAGGGTATTGTGGTCTTTTCCCTAACCATTTCTTTTGGTTATATTAAGGGTCTATGATGATTTTAAATCAGTTTCCCCTTTTGAAAAGTGAGAGTGAGGGTTAGGGCTTTGAGAGAGAAGAGGAGAAGAAGAGGAGAAGGAGAAGAAGGAGCAAGGTTCGTAGAGATCGTCGTGGATTTCGTCGGGGGTGATCCCTATTAAGGTATGGGAGATCATAGTGTTGGGTTGGTTCATTCCCCCACACGCCAAACTCGTTTTACTTTCCAAGAAAAGATTTGGTTGTGTTTGTTGAAGTCTTGTGGATTGTGTTGAAGTTTTTATTGATTTGGGACATGTTTCTGGTTGTGTTTTTGAGTTGAATCTATTGTATATTAAGGGTTTTAATGATTCTAAGTGTTTGGGGATGGAACCTTTGAAGTTAAGAGGGTTTAGAGTTGGAAAAATGAAGGAGAAAAGTCGGGCTGCTTGCATGAAACAAGTTCCCCCTGTGAACAAAAATCTGCTTCGCGTCGCGGACAGGACGCGGACTCCACAGTTTCAAATTAATTTTCGCGAGCATTTATTTAGGAGCATCTCTGCGTCGCGGACTTATTCCAAGATGGTGTTTTCGTAAATTTTCTCAAGTTTAGCTAATCAAAACTATTCATAAATATCAAGAGACCTTTCCTATCACAAATCATGAACCTTGAATCCATAATCCAATTCAAGGAAAAGTTAGGATAAAAGTCAAGAGAAGTTGAGGACCAAGTCGAAGCAAGTTTTTAAAGTTTTTCAAGAGTCTTTATTGAACGTTTTAATTTCGTTTTAAGGCTCAAGTTTCAAGTTAAGTAAAGAGTATAGAGTCAAGTTCATTTTCTCAAAAGTTATTAGGGAACTAAGTATTCCCAAAGAAGTTTATAAATGTTTTTACATTTAAGATAAGAGGAAACTGAGATTTCCAAAAGGGTTTTGAACAGTTTGAGTACTATCTCTTTTAAGAAAAAGATGAGTTTTTGCGAAAGAATTTCTAAAACATGATTAGTATGGCAATCGAGTATGTCATCAATGTTTAAACAGTATGGTCTCTAGATATACCATCAATATTTATGCAGTATGACTTCCCAAGTCATCAATGATCATGTTAAAATATGGTTTTGATATGTTCTTTTTAGAAAGAGTTTTCAAGAGCAATTACCTCTTTTAAGAAGGTAGTTTGAGAAATTAATTCAAACTAGAGAAAGAAGTTTGTTTTTAAAACATATGAGCTAAAGTATATTTTTGGGAGTAGTCTTGAGCACCGAATCGGGGACACGAGTTCTTATTAACTCAACTCTCCATAAGAACCATGTAGCCAAACATGGGATTTAACGGGTCATACTTTTTAGTTGATCACGTAAGTTAAGCTAGTGGATCCACTAAGTTAAAGTTAAGTTTTTCTATATGACGGCAAAGTATAGGACAGTTCTGGCAGCGTGGACAAGACGTTGTATCACCACTTAGATTCATAGTGGTGGTTGTCGGTTAGAGAAACTCCCACAGTAGAAATTGCATGGTTCCTCGAGGGGTTATGCTTAGTATGGATGGGGGTATGGGACTTTATTCATGCATCGCACAAGTAGACTTTGAGAGGGAGCATGGTATTTTATGATATTATAAATATGATTTTTACGTCATGTTTTAATAGTTTTACAAGATTTATATATTGCATATGTCTTATTGCTTTATATTGAGTTCATTTATTCATGAGTTGAATAAAGCCAAGGTAAGTGGTTTTTTGTATCCCTTTTAAGCTTAAGTTGTTGTTTAGAGGTCCAACTCGCATACTCGTACATTCCATGTACTGATGTCAGTTGGCCTGATCTTTTTACGATGCAGACGCAGGTACCCAGGATTAGCATCCAGCACGCCGTTGATCCAGTTGAGCACTCCAGAGTCAGTGGTGAGCCTCTTTGCTTTCGGAGGACTCTGTTATTTGTGTTCCTAGTTCTGTATTATTAGGATGTTGCGGGGTTTGTCCCAACATCCATCTCAGTGTTATAGAGGCTTCATAGACAGTCAGACAGTTAGTATTGAGTCTCTCATCTATGTATATATATAAATATTCTATTTTGAGACGAGTTGCCTGTCTGGCCGGTTTTTATCATTTAGGTTGCTTTATGACCTTTCATCATATGGAGTTATTCCGTTGAGTTAAGAAGGCTAGGCCAAGGGTTCGCTTGGGGCCAACAATGGTCTTCAGGTGCCGGTCCCGCCCAGGGTGTAGGCTCGGAGCGTGACAATTACAACATCCACTACTAAAAAGGACTTTCGTCCGCTAAAGTAAGGGTCAAAAAGTACCTGAAGGCTCAAACAAGCCGGGAAATTGCTCTCGCATCTCCTGCTCGATCTCCAAGGTAGACTCCTCGATTGGATGATGCCTCCAACAAAATTTAACAATAGGAATGGCTCTCAAGCGCAATCTCCTCACATCTCTGGCAAGAATGACAATTGGCTCCTCTACAAATGTCAAATGGTCATCCAACTCAACTGCATCATATTGGAGCACATGGGACTCGTCAGGAACATACCGGCGCAACATCGAGATATAGACATGGAAAACCGGTAGATGACTGAAAATGCTGGAGGTAGGACCAACTCATAAGCAACCTCCCCAACTATCCGGAGTATCTCAAAAGGCCTAATGTAGCTGGGGTTAAGCTTGCCCCGCCTCCCAAACCTCATCACATCCTACATGGGCGACACACGGAGAAATACCTGATCACCAACAGAGAATCTCAAAGGTCGACGCCTCCGATCCACATAACTCTTGTGCCTACTCTAAGTCGTCATAAGTCTATCCTGAATCACTCTCACCTGGTCCAAAGTCTCCTGAATCAAATCAATACCCCGCGTCTTAGGCTTTGTAGACTCAAACCAGCCCACCGAAGAGCGACAACGCCTACCATACAAGGCCTCGAATGGGGCCATCTGAATACTAGAATGGTAGTTGTTGTTATACGCAAACTCCGCCAAAGGCAAGAATTGGTCCTAATGACCACCAAACTCCAAAACACAAGCCCGAAGCATGTCCTCAAGGACCTGAATAGTACGCTCCGACTAACCATCAGTCTGCGGGTGGAAAGTTGTGTTAAGGTCAACCCAGGTGCCCAACTCATCCTGAAAGGTCCTCCAAAAGCTAGATGTGAACTGAGAACCCCGATCTGATATAATAGAAATTGGTACCCCATGAAGTCGAACCACCTCCCGAATATAGATACGAGTCAACCTCTCGGCGCTATATGAAAACTTAACATGAAGGAAGTAGGATTAAATTCAAATTTAAATTCCTTACGGAAGACCCGTAAAATAAAATTATTACTTATTATGTAATAAACCTTCTCTTTTTTCTAATTTGATTAACTGGGTTTTCAATTATATTATTAATTCACAAAAAAATGAATTAATAAATTATAAAATATTTCACTAAATTTGTAAATGCACTTCTCAATTTAATTTTAAAATCTATCATTTAATTCTCCATGTTAGAATTATCGACACCAATCAATTAAATCAAATTTATGAAAAAATTTAATTAATCTATTAATTTAATTCTTTACTTTCATGCTTAACTTATTTCACATGCACCTGCATAATTTTAACATGAAAACTTATAAACAAGCATAAACGGGTGTCATGATCTATCTTGAGTTTAACGTGATTTTATCAACTAATTATTATATGACTAATGTAATTTGTTACTATCCAATATATCAAGAATGTGTTGATCCATAATGAAAGAGGAAGAATAACTTATGATCTCTGATCTCCATCAGAATAGTGTGTGAAACTTGGAGGTTTAAGGGGTAGTCAGAAATCACTTAGGGGTTGTTTTGTTTGAATACTAGGTTAAGTTATGGTGGAATTAGTTATGCTGAGATTAGTTTTTATTGTTTGTTTGGTTTGTCATATGCAAACTTATATTCATTACATAATTTCTAAGAATAAGTTGTTTCTTTACAATAATACCCTCCATCTTATTTAGTTTTTTTTTTGACATTTTCTTTGAAAGCTATAATTAGTTATTCATTCTTAAAAATAAAATTTCATCTTAGTTTAGCTTAAATATTTTGTGTTTGCATTTCCATGATTGTGCCGTGTGTTTTTAAAATTAAACTTTTATTTTATTTAACTTTAAAATAAAACTTCCATCTTATTTAACTTAAAAATAAAATTTCCATCTTATTTAGTTTTAAAATAGAACTTTCATCTTATTCAGATTAAAAATAAAACATGCATCTTATTTAGCATAAAAATAAAACTTTCATTTTAAGTTTATTAAAGTAAAAGAAACTAATTTATCATTAAAGTTATATACATTTTAAAGTTATCTACATTTTAATTGATATATAAAATATAATATTTAAGTGGGTAGTAAACTATTTAATTAAAAATATGTAATTTAGTAGTGAAGTGAGCATTTTAAGAGAAATCAAAATATAAATAAACATAAGAATTATGCAAATAAATTCAACTTATAATATATTCATAAAAAAAAAATTATAATATTTTTTTTAATAGAAAAATATATTATCAAAGAAACAACGAATAATTAAGGTTGTGAGTATTATTATAAATGTTGTTAAGAATTATATTAATATACATGAATGTAAAGTGATGTAGAGAAAAGAGAGTTTAAGGCCACTTAAAAGTCATCCCTAGATTAATTTATTTTATCATCACACCAAACAACCACTTAGGGCATTAAATACTAAGCTTCTCTGAATATACCTCTCTCACCCAACCCAGTCAGAGATCGTCTGTGTCGGTATATGGACCTCGCAAGTCTTCCATGGAGCATGAACTCTCGATGTCTTTTCGAGGAATATTATGTATATACAGTTGAGAAAATACTTGTCATCTGAGGCATATCATTTCATAGTGTCACATTGCATTGCATCTCATTACATCTCTCATTCTTGTTGATTATGTGCTTTATTGGTGGTTGGACATTGCTTGATATTTGAATATCCATACGTGATGAAGCCTGACTGGTAAGTATAACATAGACTTGTATATATAAGTAAAATGATGATTTTCTTATATGAACTCCAGTTACTAATTCTTCGTTGTCGGTCGATCTATGAGATATATTGGGTACACATGATTTCGTATTCATACTACACTTGTTGCACTCTTTGTGGTGCAGATTCAATTTTAAATACGAGCACATCTCGTGGAGCTTTTTGAGTCCGAGTTTGAAGTATCTTGGAGTTGTGGTGAGTTGTTTGATTGTTATGTGGCCACACCTCCCTCTATCTTTTATTTATTCTGTTGATTTGTATTCAGACATGATATCTTTTATGTTTAGACTTATCATTTTAGTTTCAGACTTGCACCATATTTAGAAGTTCTTGTACTTATGATACAAAATCTTAGGTAGTATTTTAGCTTTCACACATTTCGTATTTATGAAGAACTTAGTGTTGGAGATATTCTACTCGTTGTTTACTTTTCACCTTTATTATTTAGTTAAATTGGTAAAACTAAGGGGATGACTTACCTATCGGTTGGGAACATAGGTGTCATTACGACCTGTGAATTTAAGTCGTGACAGCTCATGAATACTCGATCATGAATGTAATAGCATTAGATTTAGTAGATTTTTTTTACAATTATTAACGGTCGCTGTGTATTTGTTAATCAACAGGAAAATTGGGGGGGAAAAGTTCTTCAATTTCTGTCATATTTCAATCTCTTATATATATATATATATATTTATGTCACGATCCACACCATCATGATTGGCGCCCACACTAATCCTCCGGTGGGAGAACCATTAATACTAATTAGCTAACCAAAGAACGAAAACAACTAAGGAATTTAAAGATACGAAAGCAGGTTTAAATGCCAAGGAAAAGATAGGGAGTTCCCATAAACTCCAAACAAAAGTCTAACAACTTAAAACAAATGCGGAATAATACATAGAACCTGAAAGTCAATGTACCAAAACATCTAAGGTTCAACCATAAGTCTTTTCAAGAAAGGTACAACCCCAAACTAAACATAAGACAAATTAAAGTACAAGTCTAAGTCCGAAATATAGATGTAGACAGAAAAGAGAACTCATGACAGCCCGAAAGAACTGGCTCACCCTTGCATTAGAACGATCACTGATCTTCTAAGCGAGGTATGTCAATAGATGCCTGAAGATGCCCTATACTCAACAAGAAAAGAGCAAGTGCAGTATCTGTACACAACCACAATGTACTGGTAGGATCACGCGGCTATCTCACTAAGTGCAACATACATAAGCCATTACAACACAATAATAACATGCATACACCAAATATATACAATATCCACATCATTTACGAACATTATACAATTTCACATTTCTCAAGATGTACTATTATGTCAAGTCAATGGTCTTCTCATGGAACCCAAACCCAAACTGTTAGCATACCGATACGTGGTACCCGATCCAATGTTTATGCCGGAATGTGGCAATCGATCCATATATTTATGTCGGAACGTGAAAATCGATCATAGTTAGTGTGTCGGAATGCAACACCTGATCTATTCAACAAGCCACTATCACAATCACAAGTATATTCTTAAATCGTGTAATCAAGTCATGATTCATGACATTCATCATTCATCTATCCTCATTTACAATTAGTGTGATCAATAGTGCAATATTCACATACATACACGTATTATAATGAAGCAAGAACAAACATATATCACACATCATGAAATCACAATCATCACCTACCTCAAACAATACTTGAATCCCCTAAGAAACTTGATTTTCCCCTTTTCGGATTCGTTCCGTTTGTTCTTGGTCTACAAACAATCAATACAATGCTAAGATAAATAAACAACACCTCATTACCCGGATTATATCAATAATATCAATCCTAGGTCAAACCCATGATCCCCATACCTAGATTTGGACTTTTTCCACCATAATTTTCAGATCAAAACCTTCCCACATCGATAATTATTCATTAATTTACGTTCTACGGATCTAAAAATGGATTCGAGGAGATAAAACCTTACCTTTAGCCTGAAGAATGGTGAAAATGGTCAAGAAAGAACATGGGGTCGTCTCCTAGCTCTCAAAGTCGAAAAGTGCAGAATAAAACATTTTTGGGGTTTATTACCGATTTAATTCGCGACTGTCCCGCCACAGCGGTACTCGCCCCGCTGCAGCAGCCCCGCCTTGACGGGATTTTCCACCTTAAAGGCTTGCACGGAACCGGTGAGTAAATTTAATAATTCCAACACCCCCATTTCACAACACACCTTCAACCAATGACACTCAGAAACTACCCATTCACGCTAAGATCAATTTCGGAAGTTCTACTCGCTCGAGTTCAATTCTGTAAAGTCGTACATTTTCCTTAACGTCTTAGCTATCTACTCATATGATCAAATTCATAATTAGATCACCCAATTGTTACCATATTTCCCTAGACCTTACTGACTTCGATTTCGTCCAAATCAGGACTAGGTTGGGAAATTCTAAGATACTATGAAAAAGTTTTCTGGCCCAAAATTTTCCCCCAATGGCTTTACTATACGACGGAAATCGGTCGTTATATATATATATATTATGCATCCAAATACATGTATCTTGGATACATGCTAAGCAAATACATCACATCTAGTTATATATGTATATATATATATATATATATATATATATATATATATA
>JAJOOS010024992.1:0-13354 GCA_029582725.1 Solanum chiquidenum
TTTATGTTTTTCCAAATTGGACTAATTTTCATCCTATGGTTAGAGTTACCCCCTAGGCCCTTAGACTTGGTGTATAAGTCAAGGATAATATTTGCCCATAAAGCCCTAGGGTTTTTAAATGCTCTCCATGCAAAGCGAGCTAGCATGGCCTTATTCTTGATACTACACCTTTGCACTCCTAGGCCCCCTTCTTGTTTACTCCTAGTGATTTCATCCCAGCTAATAAGGTTCAATTTCCTTTTAATATCCGAATCTCCCCAAATAAAACTTCGTTGTATTTGGTCGATCCTTTTGGTTATGTTTGCAGGTAGCTTTGCTAGTTGCATTATGTATGTTGGGATATTATTAAGGTATGAATTAGCTAAGGTGGTTCTTCCCTCCATGTTGAGGAACTTGGTTTTCCAGGTAGCGAGCTTAGATTGGAGGTTATCTAGTATGAATTGGTAGTCACGAGTAGTAGGTTTGTTATGAAAGATTGGAAATCCTAGGTACTTCCCAAACTGTTGGTTTTTTGGATTCCCATAGTATTCGTTAGTAGGCCTACTAACTGGTCATTGCAAATTTTAGAGAAAATAATTTTGGATTTAGAGTGATTAATATTTTGGCCACTCATCCTACAAAAATCTAGCATTATATTTTTTATAGCCAAGCATGTGTCGAGGTTAGCTTTCCCTATGAGAATTAGGTCGTCCGTAAAAAATAGGTGTGATAACTTTGGTCCTTTTCCTGCGATCCGTACTGGTTTCCATACTTTTGCAGGACCTCGTTACTGATATTCCTCGATAGTACTTCCATACATAGTATGAAGATATAGGGCGACATAGGGCTGCCCTGTCTAATTGCATGTTTTGGTTCAAAGTATTTAGTTTTAGTTCCGTGTATCAATATAGCAATCCTACTAAAAGAAATACAAGACATTATGAGATTTATTATATTAGAAGGGAGATTAAAGTAATGTAAGGTGTAATTCATGAAGGTCCATTCTAATCTGTCGAAAGCCTTTTCTAGGTCTAGTTTCATTATCATATTGCCATGTCGGCCTTTCATTTTGTTGAAGTGGTTAGTAATTTCCTGGACAATGATGACATTGTCCGTAGCCTGCCTATTTTTTAAGAAGCTTGCTTGGCACAGGCCTATGATCTTGGTTAGGATAGGTGTGAGCCGATTAACCAAAATTTTAGTAATTATTTTATAAGTAGTATTGCACAAGCTTATGGGTCTAAGCTCTTTTAGCTTTGTAGCATTTTTACTCTTAGGGATAAGGCACACGTTAGTGGAGTTAATTGTTGGATTAATACGCTCCTCATTCCAAGTTGTTTTACAGAAATTTACTACCGATGGTCCAACTAACCCCCAGTATTTTTGGTAGAAAAAAAGGGTGAATACCATCCGGTCTATGGGCCTTATACGACTGAAAAGAAAGACTGCATTAGTAATTTTGGATTCATTCATTATATCCCCCAATATGGAGAGTTCTTCTCTGGATAAGCTACAATCCTTAATTTCAAACATCCTAAAGGATTGATTGAGATTAGTACTAAATTGAGAATCTAAGTGGGAGGTTGTATATTCTAAGATGTCTTCTTGATTATAAATCCAACTACCATCCTCTATTTGTAAAGATGTAATTTTGTTTCTTCTTCGTCTGTCTAAAGTGGTAGTGTGGAAAAATTTAGTATTGGCGTCGCCTTGAGTAAGCCAAGTCATTCTGGATCTTAATTTCCAATAATCTTCCTCTCTTTTTAATATCTCGTTATACTCAAAAGTCATCATATTATCTAGGTCTAGGAGGAAGTTACTGTAAGGGCAGTTTGGAGAGCTTTGGATACCTTGTAATCTTTTTAGTAACCTTTTTTTCTTATAAAATATATCACCAAAAATTGATTTTTCCCACTTCGTTAAGTCACCTTCAAAAGTTGACAAAGTTCCCAGAAAGTTATCACTTTTAAGCCATGCTTGGTCAACGATTCCTATGAAATCTGGGTGAGACGTCCACATTTTTTCTAGTCTAAAAGGTCTAGGCCTAGTGCTGTTGTAGTTATTGGATAAACACAATAGCAGTGGGCAATGGTCAGAATGAGTCATGGGCAAGCGTTGTACTTGCGCATTAGGATAGCACAATAACCAATCATTATTTGCTAGGAATCTATCCAGGTGCTCAAATATAAGAGTTTGTTTATTTTTTTAAATCTTTTGTTCAACCAGGCATATCGACTCCCTTTAAAACCCATGTCTATGAGTTCACAGTGGTTGATGATTTCTTGAAAGTCGGACACTCTCGAAGCATTGAGAGGGTTTCCACCTTGTTTTCCAAATTGTGAAGAAGTCCATTAAAATCACCCCTTATTAGCCATTGACCATTATAGTTATTCTTTATACTACGCAAGTTATTCCAAAGAATTTTACGCATATACATGTAAGTGCTAGCATAAATAATGATAAACAACCAAGTAATATTTAAATTGTGTACCTTGATGATGGCATGGACTTCATGAGTAGTAGTAGTAATTTCATCCAGCTCCAAGATGCCATTATCCCATAGAACCACAATGCTTCCTGAGTTACCTACTGCCGGGACTTCGATCATTCTAGTGAATGGGAATTCTTCTAACAAACTTCTATGGTTTTGCATTTTGGTTTTTAATAGAGTGACTAAAGGATGCTTATGCCAATCTAACAGGGTGCGAAAGTTCCTCCTAAAATCTGGACCATTATACCCCCTACAATTCCATATTTTTAAATTCACTGATTTTGTCTTGTTGGGTGGAACCATTAATGGCAGTGTCCTCCTCGGGACAACCTGCTCTTCTATTTCCCTCAACGTTGGATTCATAACTAGCACATAATTCCCTAATTGTGAGTTTACTAGTGGTCTGATGTCTTGCGAGCTTTTTAAGAGATTCAGATGACAAATAAGGATTAGTTTTTTTTTTCAAATTTTTCTTTGTAAACCATTACTTTTATTTCAATTAGAACTACTAATTCCATTCTTGTTTCCCTCATTAGCTCAAGGGCCTCCCCTAATTCTTACGAGTTCGCAGTTTGTAATTGAACTATTTGAGGTAGTGGGGTGATGGTTGGTACTTGAGATGTCGAAGCTACATTGGTTGGACCCTGATTTGAGCTTTCCATCAATCCCGTTGGCACCAACACTAGTGGAGGAGCTCCCTATTGGAACAAGTGCAGAGGGTTGAAGAGAGGATTTATCCCTAAGTTTGACATGGTCGGGGGGTATGAATGGAATCTCGACTTGGTTTTGCTTCATAGGTTGGAGGTTTTCCATTTCCCAAGTTGGAATATAGAACAGAAGAGTTTGGGGATATTGATAGAGAGTTGGAGTTTGGAGTATTTATGCCATCCACACATGGGTATTGTAGGCTTTCATAGCCAACCTCATTCCTTACCTTACAACTTGAGCTAAGAAGGTCGGGTTCTGAACTACAATGGCCACTTCTCGCCTTTCGATAACCATATTGAAGGAGAAAGAGTGACCCTGTAGACTTAGTTACAGCTAAGAAGATGGTACTGCATTTGGTGGGGGAGCTGGAGTAGCGTAAATGGAGTATTGTTTAGAGGGCGACTCTGGTTTGCATTGGTGGAGTTTTGGTGGGTTTTCGACATTGTTTGGAAATTGGTTTGGAGAGTTTGTCTTATTGCAGCTTGTCGTCGAGTTTGTGAGGAAAAGGAAAGTCTTGACATTATTGCTTTTAATGGGAAGTTCTATACTTATGGAATCTATAGGAATATGCAATCTATTTAGTGGATTGGAGTTAATGGTACTAGGAATATCGATGCAAATATCCTCTATTTTAGCATCCAAATTTGGAAGGTCGATTTGTGAGCTGGAGAGAAACACAATATCTTTTGCAATATCTGTTAAATCCACCAAGGTTGTCCTTAATACAGTTGGAAATTTGTTGTCTAAAGAAGTGGTGTTTGATTCATCCACGTGTACACAATCCATTGGAGCTTCTAAAATACTTGGCGTTGGTTTAGTATAGAGAGGCTTCCATTGTACGTTTTCCAGACTTGGGGAAGCCTGAGGATTGGCATTCCATTGCTGTCATTTTTTATGTATATGGGTACAACTATCTACGCTCTCAATGTGCCTATGATGTAGCGCATGGTGGGCTGTTGAAGAGGATCATTTTAGGATTGATGTCCTCTTGGAATCATGGGAAAAATCTACGTATGGAAAGAGATCGTATTTAATTTTACAGCAGGTGGGGAACTGAAGATTCATTTAATGAATGGGATATGGGGTAAGTAGGGGTAGGGGTTAGGTTACCTTTTAGAGATTTAGGGGTCAAGTAGGGGTTCCTATTATTAGTTAAAATTGCCGCCTTAGGATTTTTTTATTGTAATTAATATGTCACTCATGGCGATACCTGTGGGGTCAAAGATTGTATTGTTTCCTATTACTAGCTTTTTGGGATTGTCAACTTGGTTTCCTGAGGTAATGTCTCCCTTTTGACCTAACGTAGATCCCGGTCCCGATTTGGGAATTGAGATACGTACTTACCTGTGTTGGTGTCAAACAATTTGACTGGGATACCCGCTTTATTTGTAGTTGAAGAATTTTTGCTCATACTTTTGTTTGAATTACCTTCAACTTTTGTTCTATGTATACGCGACGTCCTCTTCTTGAAGGAAACTGTCTGCCAAGGAGTCTCTGCTGAAGTTTCTTTATTAGTAACTCCCCCCGTGGGCTTTTTTATCTCGAATTGTTTTACTTTTCTACTGGTTGTTGTGACCTTGTCCATCTTGTTTTGCTTAGAATAGTCACAAGCATTTGAGGTGTGCTCAACTCTCCCACAGCTGAGACACAAGATGTCTTCCCCATCTGGGGTTTAGGAGGGTGTGATGAAAAAGCTAAAGATATGGCCATCTATTATGTTCTAGAGGCTGGAGAGAGTTTCTCTTTCAGTGTAATATATAATTTCAAACACAACATTCATTACCATTGTAATCAATACAAATAAACTACTTCTATTAATTTCTCAATTAATTCTAGTCTTTCTAAACAGCTCATTTTAAGATATAAAATCTATAAATTTTCAAATGCAACATACATCAATACAATGCATTCCTCAACTCATAATCACAAACTTCAAACCTCAAAATCAACGAATTTCTCAATCTGGATCATAGGCCACACTTTAGAAAAAATGTCTTGAAAGGAACAATAAGAAAAACCAACTTGAACAACACATTCGTTGTTGAGAGGAGTAGAAGGGTATGCCCATTGGTATGTGCATTCAATTGCCTACACAGTTGCATTGGGATCAACGAGTCGAATACCCTTGGGAGCATCATCATCAACCTTAGACTTGGGCTTTTCCTTTTCCGTAATGAAGCTAATCACCACCACCTGATAGTGAACTGAAAAATGTTAGCAAGTCCACATTAAACACTAAAAAATAAGGGTAAGAATATCCCAAGGCTACAAGTTTTGCACACAACAAGGTTCAAAGTAACCAATGTGAAAATTAAGACTTTGATCGATATAAGCAAAACCAACACCAGTGGAAATTCCAATCACCATCACAACAACAAGGAGTATGGGTCTACTCAAGAAGTATCTTCACATATGCACAACAAGAATGTTCACAGACATAGTCAAGAGGAGCAACACCAAGATAAGAGGCTTAGTCACGAAATGGATTCAAATAGCAGCAACAAGAGTGGGGAAGAGAAATCCTTAGAAAATAATAAGGAACAAGGGAATAAGGATTTACAGAGGATATCTCAAAGCGGCTCCCACAGCCTTCCGTCGGAAATCAAGAACATGAAAGCTATTAACTTGGTGGTAGATCTGAACAAAAATCTTATCAATAGCTCCAGCCCGTATGCGATTGAGGATCCTATCACTGAAGACGGAGAAGTTGAGGAAAGCAAAAAAGATAAAATAGGCAGTAATGAAAAAGTCAATCTTCAAAACTATGATGCGCAACAACACCTGAAGGAAATTTGTGACAAAAATGGTATCTCACCCACAAAAAGAGGGAGAAGTAGGCATAGAAAAGAGAGCAAAGAAACAAGAAGAAATAGAAACAACAATGTATCTTCCTCTACGAGGAAGGAAAAGAATAACACCAACCCTATTGTTTCCTTATGATTAGTGCAATCATATGGAATATTAGGGGTGTGATCTAAAAAGGCCATTCATAGACTCAAAAGACTTGTCAAAAAGTATAAAGTTGATATGGTTGCAATAATTGAACCTATGGTAAACATGAACAAGGTAGAAGGCTATAAGACTTTTTTGGGATTTGATCACTGCACTACTAATAGTAATGGTAATTTGTGGTGTTTTTGGAGGGACAACTGTTTGGTTTCCGTTATACGAAATCATGATCAGCAAATCACTTTGCAAGTTAATAAAAATCAGAACTTGGAGGAATATTTTGTGACGGCTATCTATGCCAAATGCACTGAGATGGAAAGAAAAGATCTTTGGGAAAGTTTGGAAGCCTTAAACAGTGCCATTTACGGTCCTTGGTGTATTGCTGGAGATTTTAATGTCATTCTTCATCCATAAGAAATATTAGGAGGTCTCCTTCATAGAAATGCTAAAAGTTTCGACTTTATGGAGTGTATGGACTTTTGTGGGATGTCATATATTGGTTATTCGGGATCTCGATTCACGTGGTGCAATAATAGGAGGCCTAGCAAAAGGATTTGGAAGAGACTTGTTAGAGTTCTTGTCAACAACCTATGGAGTCAAAAGTATTCTACCAATTTAGTGCAACATATGGCCAGAACAGGGTCGGATCATAGACCCATGCTCCTGAAATGTGATAATGGTCAGAAAAATGGTATGAAATATTTTAAATTCCTAGATTTCTGGACTACTCAGGAGGATTTAAAGAGGTTGTTAATAAGTATTGGTCATAAGATATCAATGGTAATACCATGTGGAAACTCCAACAAAAGCTTAAAAGGTTAGGAAAAAGGCTTTCCAAATGGTCCAGAGAAGAGATAGGTGATGTTAATGATCAAGCAAACATGTGGGAGGCCAAAGTGCAATATCTGGAAGACATCGACATGATCAATATGACTGAAAACAGTAGGCAAGAGCTTAGTAAAGGACATGCTGAATATGTTCTTTGGTTAAATAAGCAAGACTCTTTACTTCGACAGAAAGCCAAAATTAACTGGTTTGAAGATGGAGACTCGAACAGTAAATACTTCCACTCTACTATCAGAGAAAGAAGGAAAAGATTAAGCTTAAACAGAATAAAAAACAATAAAGACAGATGGATTTCTGGGGACGAGAAGATTGCTAAATATTTTGAACATATGTTCAATCTTTACTCTAGCACGATCGACCCCAATATCCTTGATTGTATTTCTAGTTGTATCAGCCAAGAAGACAATCTAAACATCACAAGATGTCCTCAAGATGAAGAGATCAAATAAGTCGTTTTCAACATGAGCCCTCATAGTTCTCCTCGACCAGATGGCTTTTCAGGTAAGTTTTTTTAATTTTGTTGGGATATAATCAAAGAGGAGGTGATTGAATTTGTTCAGTTTTTCTTCAAAAGAGGAAAACTGAATAAATTTTTCACACATACCCTCTTAGCTTTGATTCCAAAGATAGATTGTCCGACTAATTTCTCTGACATGCGTCCTATTAGTCTTAGTAATTTTTCTTGTAAAATTATTACTAAAATTTTGTCAATAAGGCTTAACCCTTTACTTTCGATAATGATCTCTGAAAATCACAGTGATTTTATTAAAGGGAGGCTCATTACTGAGAACATCTTGCTCACTCAAGAAATTGTTCAAAGTATCAAAAGTAAAAATAAGGGTGGTAATGTTGTTATTAAGTTAGACATGGCCAAAGCTTATGACAGGATGTCATGGCAATTTCTAAATGTTGTTTTAAAAAGATTTGGTTTTTCACAAGAGGTCATTGATTTGTTTATGGGTACTATTGATAATGTATGATATTTTATCATCATCAATGGTAATAGAAATGGATTTTTCACCTCTTCCCAAGGACTCAAGCAAGGTAATCCTCTCTCTCCCTCTCTTTTTATTATTGGTGTTGAGGTACTAATAAGATTGCTTAATAATCTTATGCATAGTGATCACTTCCTGTCTTTCTCCATGTCTAACAGGGGTCCAATTATTAATCATTTTTCTTATGCAGATGACATAGTTATTTTTACCAGTGGTAACAGTAAGTCTGTCAAAATGATCATGAAGTAAATTCATATGTATGAAAGGAGCTCTGGCCAAAGAATGAATAAAAAGAAATGTTTTTTCCTTACTGCTCCTGGTACTGGCTCTAGTAGGATTAACAAGATTAGAGATTCCACTGGCTTTCTTAATAGAGAGTTTCCTTTTGAATATCTTGGTTGTGCCATTTACATTGGTAAAAAAAGAAATGAGTACTTTGAGAAGATGCTTTCCAAGGTTATTAGAAGACTAAGCGGCTGGCAGAACAAACTCCTCTCTTATGGGGGGAAAATTATCTTGATCAAACATGTTTTACCGTCTCTACCCATCTACATCCTTACCACTCTTACTCTTCCTAATGGAATCATGGAAAGACATTTTGCAAGATTCTTTTGGGGGGTCTATATATGAGAAAAATAAGTATCACTGGAGCTCTTGGAAGAACATTTGTTTTCCTAAGGAGGAAGGGGGCCTTGGAGTAAGGAGTATGGCTGAAATTAGTGCTACCATCAACCTTAAAAAGTGGTGGAGATTTAGACAACAAGATTCTCTTTGGGCCAAATTCACCAAGCATAAATATTGCATCACTACCCATCCAGTGTCCAAGGTTTGGGTGTCTGGTGACTCTCATATTTGGAAATCTCTTACAGTTTCAAGAAATCAAGCTGAGCACAACATGATTTGGAAGATTTGTAGAGGAAATAGCAGTTTTTGGTGGGATAACTGGACTGGTCTTGGACCCATTGCGACCTACTGTCGTAACCAGTCACACTCTATTAAAAGGCTTGTGAAAGAGTTTCTTAATAATCAGGTTTGAACTTCCAAAAACTTAGAAACTTTGTTCCTAATTGGCTTGTACAACATGTTGCAGGGATCAAGATAGGAGCTGATACAAGGGACAACTACATTTATTGGAATGCAACTAGTGATGGAGTTTTTAGCAACAAAAGTGCTTGGGAGAGCATAAGAAATACCAGAGATCCAGATCCTTTGATTAAAAATATATGGCATAAGAGCATCCCTTTCAAATTCTCTTTTCTTACTTGGAGAGTTTTAAAATCTAAACTTCCTTTTAATGATGTGATAAACAGGTTTGGAAACAGGAACCATCAAGATTGTCTATGCTGCAATACTCCTTCACCAGAAACTATTAAGCATCTATTTATAGATAGTGAACCAGCTCAAAGATTGTGGAGATTTTTTGGCCATCCTTTAGGGATAATTTATCAAAATAATCTGATAAGAAGATTCATACAAGGGTGGTGGATGAACCAAGGGACAAATGATATGCAAAGAATGATTATTCAAGTGGTCCCTATTGTAATATGTTGGGAATTATGGAAAGAAAGATGTTCATGTAGATACGGTACTCAAAAAAGGTTCTACCCAAGGAAGATGGAGCACCAAATATGTTGGAATCTAAAAGCAGCCATGGACAAAACATTCCCTCTATACAAAATAGATATGCGATGGAAAGACACTTGTGAACTGATCGAAAAACTGAGACCTAAAGTCAGTGTCAAAACAGTTACCTGGCAGAAACCAGAGGAAGGAAGGATTAAACTCAACATCGATGGTAGTTTTTTGGAGAATAATGATAAGGTCGAAATTGGGGGCATAGCGAGAGATACCAATGGAAACTTCTTGTTTGCTTTTGCTGTACCTATCCAATGCAAGGACCAAAACATTGTGGAAGCCTTAGGCGCTCAGTTTGCGACAAAAATTGTGAAGGACAAGGGGTACGAGAAGTGTACCATTGAGATGGACTCCAAGATTATAGTTGATATGATGCAAAGCAGTAACTCTCAGAACCTTAACCTGAGGGCCATTATGGAAGATATTATTTGCCTCATTGATAAGAACGATATTAATTTCATTCACTGCTTTAGAGAAGTCAACAAAGTAGCGAATTATCTGGTAAAATGGGCCACAACGATTAACACAACGATCATTTTTGGCAATTTTAATGAAGTGCCGGAGGGTGCTAAAGGTCCATTCTTTCTCGACAAAGTGCAGATGCCTAACTTTAGGTTCAAATATGACAAGGCCAATTTTTTTGTAAGCTAACTAACCTATGTATATTAGAGAATGGGTGGCCTTTTTAAGTAAGCATTCTCTCTTTTGTGTTTTGGCTGATTGCTTGCAATCTAAGATGTAACTAAGGGGTAAGGCTTAGTCCCCCTCTCCATTCAATGAAATACATCTGCCAAGGATACTACCTGGAATTTTATTTTTTAAAAAAAGTGACCAATACATGGGTGGGACCATTGTCCACTAAATTTGAGTCGTGTACTACTAATCAATCCAAAAGGAGTAAGAAAAGAACATTAACCAATGATAGAGATAGTTAGAATAACACCTGTACCGGAGTAGCAGCTGTGAGCTTTCTAGCAACGTAACCGCCGAAAACAATATGATCTGGCCTAGATAGCATCACGTTAAGGTCACATGTTCTACTACTTTCTGACAACATGACTGACCCTGATAATGAGGAGTAATTTCCCTAGATAGTCACCCATGTTTGAGAAATTACCTAGTAATATCATTTATGTTTGTTTTAGGACTACAATATCACCCACCTTTACATATTTTTCTCAAAATATACTTGACAAAGAATTTTTTTTATTCTCTCTCCTATTGAGATGCCATGTCACATTATTCATTTTTTATTAAAAAAATTAACATTTAAAAATAACTCATATGTTATATTCATTAAAAAAAACTAAAAAAAAATAATTCTTGATTATTTATCATTTTTAGTTTTTTACTTTAGCATATTAAGAGATAAACATTTTCTATTTTATTATTACATTTAACATTAATTATTTTTCTAAAATCATTTCTCAATTCATTCATTCATTAATTTCTTAAAAAATATGCAAAGTGCACACTTTAATAGGAATGTCATATCATATTATTCTTTTTTTTAATTGGGAAATTTAGTTTCTACTCCTTCCATCCATATTTACATCTTTACTTGTTCAATATTAACTTGACATATCTCTTAAGGAATAATAAAGATAATTTTACTATATCAATCTTTGAAAATAAATTTTATATTTTAAAAAGGGCATTGGCAAATGACTATAATTAATAATAACAGTGAATTATAAATTAAGTAATAAATTATCACTTGATTTTCTAAAATAAACAAGTAACAAATGAATGATTATTTATAGTGTAATGAATAAATAAAAATGGATAGAGGGAATAGTTGCTAAAAAAAAACCGTAAAAAGAGTTAGTCGATACAATACTTTTGATTTTTTATGAGTACGTGAAAATTGTTCTCTAACATCACTTTTTTTCGTTCACTTTTACTTATTTTTAATGTTCATCTTCCACATTCTGTAAGAACTTAAAGAATGAATGATTTGAAAAACGATTTAGAATAAATAATTAGTATTAATCATAATAACATAAAATAAACATGCGTTTGTTTTAAAATGTTCACTTTGCGTAATGTAATTATTATTTTTATCGAGTATATCATATAGGTTGATTTAAAAAGTTTTTATTGCCTTTTAATTATTAGTAAAAAGAGAATAATATGACACGACATTCATTAGGAGAGATAAAGATGATTTTTTGTGTCAAGTATATTTTGAGGAAAATATGTAAAATTGAGTGATATTATAATCCTAAAACAAATAAAAGTGATATTATTAGGTAATTTCTCAAACATGGGTGACTATCTAGGAAATTACTCTTTCTCTGATAATGAGATGATGAAAAACTGACCCTGCATATAAATAATAAAAGATATGCATACTGGAAGAGCAATGCAAAATAAGTAGGCTAGAATACAATAAATGTACACTCGGCTATCACCCTTATAAAATTCAAGCATTAATATACATACGTAACTTTACAACATTTCCAATAGATGTACATCCAACTACTTGTGCATAGTATATAAGGTAGAACCACCAAAACAAGCAAAATCAATTGATATCATAACTCGTTCCAAATAAGTTCAGTAATAAAAATCACCTAAAGAAATTATTAGAGTATATCCTTCATAGAGGAACATGATCGAATACACCCAAAATTTATCACCTAACTACTACTAATTCATGTATCTCAAATGAAAATACTAAGGTGAATATGAAGGAAGAAAGAGGAAAATGAAGCATCAACTAAGTTAATTTGTTGCAATATGGGCTTAACACCATCTGTTAAAGGTTTTTATTGTGTTTCTTTCCCCTTCAAGTACATTCAATAAACTTATGACAAAAAAAATTCAAAGAGAAAAAAAGGACTAGGGGTCGAGAAACTAAAATAAGATTTTCACACCACGTGATTGGCATGCCCACCTCTAACTGTTTGTCATTAGAAGTGGAGCTTGAAGTCCATATGGGTCGGCCAAATTCATTAGAGTTTGCTGAAATAGCTTATTAAATCTAGAACACAATTATTAATAATTGAAATAACCATTTTAAAATTAAAAATTTATAAAATTGAAATCTTATATCTGCAAATGAGTTCGTCAAGCAAAATCCTAAATCTAACTGATGTACATAATTTGACTGAACTACCTTATTTTGTTAAACATGCAATGTATTTAGTTAATATGTAATTATTCAAGTCTGAATCTAAATGCTAACATTGAGACTGAAACATCAACATCCACTAGGCTGAGTCATGATATACTATAAGAATATTGACAAATAGTGATAAAACATGTCCTTGTGGCATACATAATTGGTGATAGTTTAGGTAGAAAAGAAAAAGACATGATTGTTTAGCTAAGAAACTCGTAATCGTAAAAACAATGATACTTTCAATGTGTTTTTGATCATTTTTCTTTAGAATTAGACTTTGATTTGAAAAATAGTAGTTAAGAAAATGACGATTCTTTAAAAGGTAATAGACATATAAATGGGCTAGAGGGAGTACATCTAAAAGGATGTACTCTACCGTTCTGTTTCTCTCAAGTCAAAATCAATTGTCATGTCAATATACATTTAAATAAATGCCAAAAGTCAAATTTTTAGATCACATAGCTAACAAAATCTAGTGAGAAGACAACAACATATACATAGAGTCATAAACTAACTAAGAATAAATTACCACACATGCCTCAACATAAAGGCGGAAAAAAAAAGTAAGTGTGTCTAAGCTAAAACTAATACAAACCTCATATGTCGCAATGCCACCACCCGTTG
>JAJOOS010024995.1:0-10234 GCA_029582725.1 Solanum chiquidenum
GCTGAGAACCTGAACCTACATCACGAGAAGATGTAGCGCACGTATGCGTCAATACTTGAAAGGTACTGAGCATGCAGGATAGAGTAAAGCTGAAATAAATATATAACTAAACAAAGCAAATAAGCAATGATATAATCTGAACATGATATAGATACTGAATGCTGAGAACTGAGCTAACTGATGCAATGACCAAATTTATAACATGCTGAGACTGAATACTGACTATACTGAAATATGGTCAATGCAATAGAGTCTGACTGAACTATGGGAGCTACTAATAACTGACATAAAACCACATGAGCTAAATGTGGAGTCCGATGTATACGCCCAATCGAGAGGACCCAATATACCCTGCCAGAGGTATAAAGGCATGTTGGCGTGATCACTAAACTGATGTTGCCCACAGAGGGCACTTACACCTACGTGGCTCATAGTTCTGGGACTATATGGGTACGCTGAACCCCAGTCCAATTCGGTATTATGCTACTCCCAATGAATTATATGGTTAACTAGTTATGACTGAATTTCTGTAAATACTGGATAGCTCAAACTGAACATGCAAACTGAGAATGCAACAATTAAACTGATATTGATGCATTAATAACTAAGGCATGTATAACTGAAAAATCTTACCTAGCATGTGTAATTCAAGAATTAAAGAAATACATAGCTAGGGTTCTGAAATTCATGCAATAAACTGAGCAATAACGTGATAATCTGATTTGGAACATGTTAATAACTAATTCATAATGATCTGCTGTAATTCTAGAAACCCTAGGCCTATTCATAATAAGGGAATCAAGAAACTGACTGAAAACTAGGGACCTAATGGGTGAAAGGAACTCACTAGTGAAATCCCACATACCTGGTGACGAATTTCACGAAGAAATCCTTTGATTTCTAGGCTGGAACTGATGGAACCTTGTTGCGTTCTTGAACTAGGGTTCTTGACCTCTCTTCTCCTCTTAGCGTTCTAATTCTTCTAAGTTTGATTTGACTTACGTAAGTTCTAGTTATGTTTCTAGGCTTAACTGACAAAAATCTCATGATTTAGGGTCTAAACGACGTATCTTAGGGGTTAAACGAAATAGGAAAAGACCAAAAGACCCATAACTTAATTGCTGTCGGAGTGACCGACGGACTGGACCTACGGGCCGTAGGTCAATCGATGGTCCGTAGGTTGGGTCCATAAGTCAAGCCTGCTCGACATGCCTTCACTAAAACGAGCATAACTCTTTACTCGGAGGTCGGATTTTAGCAAACTCGGTGGCGTTGGTAAGAGGATTCAATTATCTATCATATCATAGGTCATGGCACACATAATTCCTTTTTTGCTAAACCTTATGACCATCTGAAGTTGCCCCATCAACAATTTTCAACTAACTGGTTGTTCCCTTACCTACAGTCAGACCTACGGATCGTGGATCGAATGATGGTCCATGATGGTCGACCGTAGTTCAAGTCAGAGGCTAGGTAAAGGAGGCCTCGATCCACGAACACAGACCACCGACCGTGGTCTGACCTACGGACCGTGGGTCTGTCCGTGGGTCGAGACTTAGCCAATTTTTTCTGAGCTGGGTTGGGGAGGGGTTGCAGTGGTGAACCACGGACCACCAGCACGGGTCGTGGTCTGACCTACGGTTCGTGGATGGCAGCCGTGAGTTGCACCTGCACCTTTTCAAAATCTATATTTTTATCTGTTTTGGATACAGGGTGTTACAAAAAGGAAACTTACTTATCTCTTCTCAACTCACTCAACTAACTCAACTCAGGAATAAGATACTTAACTCAAAGATAAAATATTCAACTCAGTGAAATAAGGCTCAACTCAATAATAAGATATTCAACTAAGTGAAATAAGGCTCAACTCATTAATAAGACACTCGACTCTTGGTACTTAAACTGTGGATACTCAACTCTGGATACTGAACTCAATATAAATCAACAATAAGAGATGCAATTTATATGGAAAGCTTTTAAAACAGTAAAAAGCAACTCAATGTATTTAAGAATTTAATATACTCGGTTTGTATGCGAGGATACAACAAAAACTCAGTTTCTATGCGAGGATAAAACATAAACTCAGTTTGTATGCGAGGATACAACATAAACTCTGTTTGTAGATGAAAATACAAGTAAACTCTGTGTATATAAAAATATAAATATCTCTGTGAGAGTTTCTCTAACCGACAACCATCATTATGAGCTATGTGATGATACAAGGTCTTGCCCACGATGTCAGAACTGTCCTATACTTTGCCATGGTATAAGACCTACTCAACTAAGTGGATACAATAGTCTATGCTAAAAAACATTAAGGAATCATGTAAATAGTATGACCTTTTCTACCCATGTTGACCACATAGTTTATGGGGGTTGTGAATTATCTGAACTCTCCCCCATATCGGTGCTCAACACTACTCCCAAAATATAATAGCTCATATTTTTAAAAACATAGTTTTTTTGTTGTTTGAGATTATTACTCAAAAATATTTCTCTTAAAAGAGATGGTACTCAAACTGCTCAAAACTCTTTTGGAAATCTCAGTTTCCTCTCATCTCAAATGTGAAAACACTTACTCTTGAGAATAGTTAGTTCTCATATATCATTTTAAAGAAAATGAACTCAACTCTGCTCTTTCTCAAATACATTTCAAAATCATATTATAATATGATCATTGATGACTCGGGAAGTCATACTGCATAAACATTGATGGTATATCTTGATTCCATACTGCTAATACATTGATGGCATACTCGATTGTCATACTAATCATGTTTTAAAAAACTCTTTTCTCAAAACTCATCTTTACTTTCTCAAAACTCAGTTTAAGAACTCAAGTGTTGGCTTCAAAAAGCTTTTCAAAATTTATAACTCAAATCACAGGGTTCATGCGGAATTATGGACATGAACAACTCAACTCAAGAATGTTAATGACAACTCTCATCTCAAGACTGCTCGACTCGTAAGGTTAATGTGGAATTATGGGCATGAACTACTCAACTTAGGGATCTTAATATAATTAAAGAACCTCAGTACTCAGAACTCAAGACTCAATGATACTACTCATCTCTAGACTGCTCAACTCATAAGGTTCATGCGGAATTACGGGCATGAACAACTCAACTCAAGGACTTCATGGGTAACATGTAATAGTCCCATGATTAGGAATATAATCTCAAAGGGATTTGAAACTCAATACTCAATACTTAGAACTTTTATATACTACTCCTCTCAAAGATGTTCAATGTATGGAGTTCATGCAGAATTTATAGGCATGAACGACTCGACTCGAGGGTCTACATAACAATATTGAACTCATGAATACGACTATTCTCATACTCATACTTACTTCCTCAAAACTCAGTTTAAAACTCAATAATTAGGAATAGAATTTTTAAAAGAACCATGAACTCAAGAACTCAAATCAACTTATCTCAAGAATACTCAAATCTAGGGGTAGAATTCTAGATTACTCTTTTACTGATCTGAAAGTAGATGTAGGGTGTGAGGACGAACTGGTACGACACTATGATAGTCTTACATACCTGGAAGAATAAGGTTCTTGAAGAATCTTTACGAAGAACTTGATTAGAAGCCTTGAAACCCTAGCTTGGCTTGAAAGTAAACAATCGAGAAAACCTTTCTTGAGATTCTTGAATTAGTTTCTTGAAATCTCTATTGCCAAGAATTATGATTTTCATTAGTGATTCATGATTGCATGGAGGAATTTGAGTTGAAAAAAATGGAATTCTTGGAAAAAGACTTACCTTGAAGAAGAATCTTGAAAAAGTTGAAAGAATCTTGAATGGAGTCTTCTACTTTGATTTTTCCTTAGGGTTTTACCCCAGGATTTGAGAGAAAAGAGAATGATTGATTAAAAGATGAAAATCTGATTCTTTTGAGCATTGTATTAGTCAAGAAGTTCATTTAGGGTTTTCTTGGAGATAAAAAAACAAAAACAACCTTTTTTAATGTTTTCTCGTCGGCTAAATTCATAACAACACTGTATAGGTTAATAAAATGATTTTAACTTTTTATTCAGAAATTGGATTGACGCGAAATTGATGGCGTTGGAAAGTAGATTCAATTACCTGTAATTTAATAGGTTATGACTTACGTAACTCTTTATATTCTAAGAGATATGGTCGTTTGAAGTTGACCCAAGTAGAATCTTACATCAAAACTTAATCGATAAGGAAATTCAAGAACACTTATCAAGAACTCATCAAGAACTTAAATGCTTAAATTTCAAGAAAGAAATTATGCTGAATAAATCATGATTGGAGTGTGGGTGAACTAATCCAACACTATGAAAGCTTACATAACTCAAAGAACTAGGTTCTTGGCCAAATCTTGAATTTCTTGAATGAATGCTTGATACTTTGAACTTTTTCTCCTCTTGAATCCTCTCTCTAAAAACCTAAATGCTTTTCGGAATGAATGAAACTAATTCTAATCAGTTTAAACTCCTAAAACCTTACTAAAAGTGCTTAAATCCGATTGGGTATGGAAAAGACCAAAATACCACTCAAATTTTTGGGTAACTTTCCTTAATTGGACAGCCGGACTTCAAACGGGCATATCTCCTCATACGAGCTCAAAATTTAGCAAACTCGGTGGCGTTGGAAAGATAATTTGAAGACCTTTCACTATCTATCGTGTAGCCCACCTAACGCATCCTACACCGAGATTTATGGTCGTTTGAAGTTGACCCAAAACTGATAACTTAAGCATAACTTGCAAAATTTCAGATTTTGCTATTTCCAATTTAGTTATTTTTGGAACTCAAGGTGCTACGTCTAGTGACTTTAACACTCAAGAAAATTTTAAATTCCTTGGTAAAAATCTCACTCACTACGAAGAACGGTTTGAGTCTTTGTTTGAAATTTTTTTGGGGTTTTACAATGTCTCCCCGTTGGGATCATTCATCCTCGAATGACGACTGGACTGGGTATGGAATGGGTTATTCTTACTAATGACTGCATCTTATGGTATGCTCTTACTATATTCAAGCTTAACCCAAATCCTTAGGTTCAAGTTCTATACCTCTCTATAGGGAATCCCATCCCAAGACTATTACTCTTTACCACCACACTGGGCTCATATCAAGAACCACCGAATGTTTAACAACACCACATTCAAGCTTAGTACTCTAAGAACTCCATTACTAAAAGGACCTCTAAAAAGATATCCCCCAAACTCTTTGGAACTCATTACTATCTTAATCTCAAACACTTGACTTGATTTCTCATCTTATCATCTCCCCCTTAGGTCTAAAGCTAACACTTGAATGGTATGAACCTATTCCAACATCTCTAACTGGTCTACATCCTCTTTTACTCTAACACTCGCGAGAAACTTATCTCATGACTACCAAACTCTCCATAAGCAGGTACTAAGAGCCTATTGGAATGGGCTTTTAAGTTGGTCAAACTGACTTAAAAGTCAGTTTTTGACTTATTAGAGTGTTTGGCAATTATCAAAGTGACTTATTTTAAGTCAAAAATGACTTATTTTAAGCCAAAAGTTAAAAGCTAGGTGAGGGGTGTTTTTTTGTTTTTTAACTTAAAAGCCTTTTTATGTTGACAGAGTATATTACCTTTTTGCCCTTAATTCTTTTATACAATTTCCAAATTGCCCATATTGAATACCCCTAACATCTCTTTCCCCAATTTTCTTTTTCACGTTATTACTTATGGATGTAAAATATAAATTAATTTTGTTTGAATTTTTTTTAAGTATAAAAACCTTAAATTAATCAACTTTTTATCATGTTAACAACTTTAAGGGTATTTCACATATTTTGATAAAAAAAAAGTGTTTACCAGCACTTATTTGCCAAACACATCGATAACTTTTTTTTCAACTGCAACACTTTTATCCAAACGCATAACTACTTATTTTAAAAATAAGTTCCAGCACTTTAAAAAGTTACTTTTTTTAAGTCAATCCAAACGGGCTCTAAGATTCTTTCTAAGGTGTTTATGTTAACCTCTTTTGATTACATACCCTCTCGATACACCTCGTAATGCTCTTGTTACTTTTGTGACTTAGTCGTACTTCACTGCCCTTATCTAAACATGAGGGTCTCTCACTTGTACCACTCATATTTATTGCAGCTTACCACCTCAATTCCTCACCTACTCTATGTCAAGTCTTCTAGATCAAATATCTAGACTAACATCATCACCCTCATGTTTCCATTCTTTTGATCATGACACTCATCTCAAATTTAAGCTTAATGTTTATTACTAAACCCGAATATCAATACGATTGCTCGCCTACTATACTATACCTCATTACTTGATCAGTTCTATAACCTTATGAACATGATTGCCCTCTCAAATAAATCATAAGCCTAGCTTAGATCTATCACTTTATGAATACTTTTCCTCTTCTATTCAACACTTACACTTGGTCATTACCTACAAAATGCCACTTCATCGCAAAAGCCTCTCTAGCTAAACCACACTTTACCTCCTATGATGGAATCTTCACAACTCATAACTTCTTAGTCTACCCATAAGGGAAAACTCCTCATCATTAACTTACTGGGTGCATGATTATAGTAACATAGCTTGTCGAAACACCATCTCCCTTACTTAGATTACTAACCTTCACATACTTTCCTCTAACTCTGGGCTCTTTCACTACTACTGCTCATGATCTCGTAACTCAAGCTACCTTCTCGGGTGAATATACTACCCAAGCTCTAATCATACTTCGTCATAAGGATGTTAATTGAAACAAGCCTTAAGGAAAAGAGTACAACTCGCTTTTAACAAAACGCATGATTCATATAATATGAGTGCATTCCTTAGGAAACTCAACACTTAACGTACTCATAGGCTTCTCTCAAGCCCCTCTGGAGTCTCATGACTTCCTCAAGATTTCTGCTAAGAACAACTTATTGATAAAGGACTAACTTTTTTGTTCAACCACCTCTAGTATGATGGGTAGCAAAATAAATGAATCTGAGAAACGCACAAGTTAGAATAAATCTCTATTATATAGCTCTATTGCACGATTAAGAGTATGAAAGAAGAGAAATTTTTCTTAAATGTTTGTAGTCCCTCATTTATAGAAGTAGGGACAACACAACCATAAATAAGATCCTACTGACATGGCTTCATAGACACCCTAGGACACTTGAAGTATGTGCTCTGATACCAAGTTTGTCACGACCCGAGCCTACACCCTTGACGTGGCCGATACCCGAGAACCATTGCTGGTCCCCAAGCGAACCTTCATCCTGGCTGACTACAAGTGGAAGACTAAATCAAGCAAACAAAGCTTATAACAAAATAAAATCAATAACTCAATACAAAACTTTAACTCAAAAGATTAACTCTGAATAAAAATAAAATATTCAACTCGCCATAAAATAGGCAACTTAAGGCTTTAAAATATTTAACAAAATAAATGAACAAATTTCTGAAACTCTACTATCTATCAATGAAGCCTCTAAATGACAAAGATGGAAGTCGGGACAAGACCCACGACATCCTAACAACTGATATAACTGAAAGTACAAGTGGAACCCTTCGGAAGCTATGAGGCTCACCATAGCTAACTCGAACTCCATGTGGTATCAACGAAGCTCATGTTGATGACCCTGAATACATGTCTCAGCATCATGAAATGATGTAGGCCAAATAGCTCAGTACGTGGAATGTACGAGCATGTAAGGGGAATTATCAAGTATAACATAAGCTTGAACTTTATAAAAAGGAAACATACTTACCTCTTCTCAACTCACTCAACTAACTCAACTCAAGAATAAGATACTTACTCAAAGATAAAATATTCAACTCAGTGAAATTGTAACACCCCAGAAATATTTTGAACTAAGACTCGAACCGTTCTTCGTAGTGAGTGAGATTTTTGCAAGGAATTTAAATTTTCCTAAGTTTTAAGGTCACTAGATGTAGCACCTTGATTTCCAAGAAGAACTAAAGAGAAAAACATTCAAGTCACTCCTAGTCTTCTTAAGTTTTGGGTCAACTTCAAATGACCATAATTCCTAGTACAGGATGAGTTAGGTGAGATACAAGATAGAAAATTAAAGCCCTTTGAGTCCTCTTTCCAACGCCACCGAGTTTTCTCAATTCCGAGCTCTGAGTAAAACGTTATGACTGATTTACTAACGACGCGCAAACCTGGCATTAGCTCTGCGATGACTCCGCGACGATGAGCCAATACGGACCTCACTGCCTAGTGAAAAATAACTCCGACTCCCAAGCTCCTCTTATTTATTTCTTTAGGGGTATTTTAGTCCTAAAAACCCTTAGGAGGTCATCTAAATTGCCCTAAACGAATAGAAAATCAGTTTTCACAATCAAAACCCTCTCATTCACTCCAAAGATTCTACGCTCAAGAAATTCAAGAAAAGCTAAGGCTAGGGTTCTTCTTCAAAGGTTTTACTTCAAGTTGCTTCAAGAGGATAATTCTTTCAGGTATGTAAGTTTCTATAGTGATGGGTTTGTTCACCCACACGCCAATCAAGTTAATTTCAGCTTTAAATTCGTTCTAAAAGCTGAAGCTTTGATGTTCTTGTTATGTATTCATGAATTTGCTTTCTTTCTTGAATTAGGCTGAGATTGAGGAGTTCTTGAGGTTAATGTGTCGATTTATAGAGTGGTTAGAGTTAGATTCTAGTGTACATGTGTTGGGTATCTAAATCTAAAGAGAGATTGAGAAAAATAATCGAATTTAGGTGAATTGGGGCTGGGAAACGAAGAAGGAGAAAGTCGAGTGCGACCTGGCACGCAAGTCCGCGTCACGGACTTGCTCCCCCAGTGAGAAAAAAGTTGCTCCACGTCGCGGTTAGGACGCGGACTCCTCTTTCTCAAAACTTTAATTTCGCGAGTATTATTTTAACCCATCTCCACGTCGCAGACTTGTTCCAAGACGGTGATTTCGTGACTTCTCTCATGTTTAGCTATCAGCATTCATTCCTAAACATCATGAGACCTTTCCTATCACAAATCACAACCTTGAATTCATAAATCACATTCAAGATAGAGTTGAGAGTCAAAATCTTGAGAGTTCTTTTGAACATTTTTCAGAAAATCCATTTTTTGTCTTTTTGAGGAGTCTTCTATAAGGTCTAATAACTTGTTTCAAGACTCGAGCAACTGAGTACTAGTGAGGAGAATGTATTTATGAGTCTACTTTATCATTACAAGATCCTTCATACCATGAAGCATAGCTCTTGAATTGATAATTCACATTCAAGATAGAGTTAAGAGTAGAGTTCAAGAAAGTCTTTGAGTTCAATGGTGAATCCTTGGAGATCAACTATTGATTTGAACTAAGTTTTGAGGAAGTAAGTAAGAAAATTAGAAGAGTTGTATCATGAGTTCCATAATGTTATGTAAGACCTACGAGTCAAGTCGTTCATGCCCATAAATTTCGCATGATCTCCATAAGTTGAGTATCTATGAGAGGAGTAATATATCCATGTCTTAAGTCTTAAGTATTGAGTTTCTAACCCATTTAAGATTTCATTCCTAATAATGGGACTATTACATGTTACCCATTAAGTCCTTGAGTTGGGTTATTCATGTCTATATTTCCGCATGAACCCTATAAGTCGAGCAGTCTTGAAACAAGAAGTATCTTTGAGTCCTTGAGTTGAGTAGTTCATGCTCATAAATTCCGCATGAACCCTCTGAGTTGAGCATTCTTGAAGTAAGTAGTGATAAAGTTCTTGAGTTCCTAGTACTGAGTTCGATCTATGGTTATTGCAAACCTTGCATTGAGTCGTTCATGTCCATAATTCGACATGAACCATATTTTAAGAAGTCTTTTACAAATGTTTAAACTTTGTTTTAAGACTTAAGATTTGAAGTTGAGTAAAGAGTAAAGAGTTGAGTTCATTTCTTCAAAGAGTATATCAGGACTATTTATTCCCAACGAGTAAATGTTTTCACATTTAAACAAGAAAGGAAACTGAGATTTCAAAAGAGCCTTTGAGCTAGTTTTTTTTAGTAAAGAGGAAACTATGATTTCCAAAAGAGCTTTTAAGCTAAGTTTTGAGTAATTATCTCAAACCAAAGAAAGAGTTTTGTTTTTACAAATATATGAGCTAAGTATATTTTGGGAGTAGTATTGAACACCGATATGGGGATGCGAGTTCATATTAACTCAAGTCTCCATAAACCATGTAGCCATCATGGGTAGTAAAGGATCATACTTTTTAGATGACTCCTTAAGATGCTTTTAGCAT
>JAJOOS010024996.1:0-12425 GCA_029582725.1 Solanum chiquidenum
TATAATGGGCAAAAAATGATAATTTATGCATAAATTTTATAAAATGACATATATTGTGGTCCAACTATTTTTAGAAATGGGTGACATATAATATGGGACGGAAGGAGTATATATTTTCTAAGATTTTGTATAATATTATATTTTGACACCCGTACTACAAGAAGTCCACATGGTTAAATGTTAAGTTTCTGACCTTGAGGATTAAGGATCAATTCCCACTTTAATACATTTTACTTGTTGCACCCATGTTCAAAAAAATTTAAATTCGCCTGAGAGAATCTTATAATACGAGGGCAGACTTACACATAATAATGGGAGTATACTATACACAAGCTCAGGAACACAAAAAATGAACTCAATAACATCATACAGTCACAAAATTAACACCCAATATCACAAATATAAGAAAAAACAAGCTCAAAAAAGTACCTTTACACGCGAAAAGAAGCAAAACAGTAACCTGGGTCAGGCCCTTTAGGAGCAGTAGCACAAATTTCTTGATTTGGGCATCCTTGACAAGCATCAGATTTTCCTGCTGTTTCAGATTGTGGACCTGGGCAATCTGTAATTAAAATTAAAAAAAAAAGCTTAAACACTGAAATCAAAGAATAAAGATGCAAACCTTAAGGTTAAAATCAAGAAACTACATACGTTCAGGAGCATTCTCTGGGATTTCACCGTTTTCCATCTTCTTCAACTAGCACAACAACAAGTTCTAAATAAAAATTTAAACTTTAATAAACTGCTAAATCAAGAGTTTCAGATTATCAACAATTGAGGTTTCAATTGATGCGGCCCTTTGAGGTTCGGAGAAATTGCTGTAAATTTGTCTATTAGATTTAGGGCTATGCAGTTTTATTAAAAGAAGAAAAAATAGCCCTTTGACTTTTATTTTTTGCTTATTTAGTCCTTTGGCTCGATGGGTTAGGAACAAGTTATTTCGAATTAATTATTTTTGGATTGTTATTTCAATTGCCATATTGGATAATATAAGAATTTTGGGATAACTAATTCGGAAAAAGTTATTCTCTAATCATTCCTTAATTATTCTTAACAAAACATGAAACAAACTCATTCTAAAATTAGTTTTATAATTAGTTACGAGTTTTTAGTACTGTTTTAATGTTTTATATTTCTATTATATAGAAGAGCCAAGTTGAAGACGACCAAGGGAAAATTTGTCATTTCATAAAAAATCTTGAATGTTCGTTTTTATGTTATGGCATCAAAAAGTGGTACTATAATAGATTTAGAGAAAATACATAAAACCCCCCTGAATTTGGTCGAATAACTTACATTAATACTTAAACTATACGGGCATTTAAATACTCCTTAACATCTTTGAAGTGATTTTTTTTCCACCATGAGACTATAACACCTCTCTCACCCGTCACATCGTAGCCACGTAAGCGCCACATCATAATCATGTAGGCACCATGTCATTAATTTTTATTTCTTTTTTACTTATTCACTATTTTTTCTTAAATACTTTTTAAAATTAATTATATCAATTGATTGATTTATAAATGCATACTCCCCCACCCCCTCTCTTTCTTCTTCCTTGTTGTTTACCATTATTCCAACCTTCAATACTTTCTTTTTTTCTCCTTCTTCACTATTCAACAATTTTTTAAGTCACTTTAAAGAAGAAAATTCACATTATCTTCTTCGAACCCTCCCAACGAATTTATCCTCTTGGAGAATGGATTTTTTTGAAAGTCAATTTTTCTTGACAACTCAAATAAGAAATGAAGATTGCATAAGAAAGTTAGATCCAAAAAAATATAAATTTTATGAGAAATGTTTGAATGATCTAGAAATCAAAATGGGTCACTCAAAATTTAAGAAAATTTATATTTGTCAAATCGACACCAATTATAGAGTGAAATCGACGTCAATAAAATGACATTGATATTGAATTTTACGGATTAGTAAAAGACTAGTGAAATCAAAATAGTGGATAGAGGTGGGGATGAAGATGGAGAAGGAGATGTTTCAATGGAGAAAGATGTGTATTGAGGAAGACAACAAAATGAAAAGAAATTTTTTTTAAAGAAATTAAAAAGGGGACCCACTAATTTCATTTACCTCTTAATAAGAAAATTTACATATTTTAAAGATTTAACATATAAAAAAAACTATTTAAATAATTTGTTATATATTGGCCAATAAAAAATGGTCATGTGTAGGGAATTAAAAATTCAGCTTTTTTCTTTTCTTTTTTCACGTACTTTCAAGAGAGTGCACTCTCTATGTCACATCATCCCTTAGGAGGTGTTTTAATCACTTGAAATATGTTAAAGGGGGTATTTAAATATTTGTATAATTTAAGTGCTAAAGTAAGTTGTGCTGCCAAGTTTAAGAGAATTTTTATGTATTTTCTCATATATTTATAATGATAGTACAACCAAATATATTTTCCTAAATACCATGTGTATCCTAATGATGTGACATTTAATATGGACCCACATTTTCAATCACATTTTTATATTAAGATATTATAATTTATTTTAAGTAATATTCTTCTATATCATAAAATAAAGAACTTCATACTATGAGGTCACATAAAAATATTCATACCAAATTTTCATAAAACATCAAATTTGTAAATTTTCATAATAAAATAAATTGCATATTACAATAAGTAAATAAATTTATAGTGTGAAGTTTCTTTACACTAATATGTATATGACATAAACTTATTTAAATATATAGTTTGTACTCCATTTTTCATAAGTAATTTTCAACTATAAGTAAATTATATCTTATAATTTTCATGTTGTTTCATTATCACAATTAACATATGACATATGTCCATAAATCAAAATAGTTCTTATCTCCTTAAAATACATTACGTAATTTACTTTTATTTATATATATTATATTAGGTATGAAATATTATTTTCTTTTTTTTAATTAAAAAAATTAAAATATGTAGCATTTGTGTAAAATAAGTTTCAAATGTTTATTATTTTATCATCCGTTGATTTTATTTAATTAAAATGTTTTATAAATAACTTTACTAAGCTACTATAATTTCTATCACGTAAAATTTGTAATGCTTTTTTATTCTCTTCATACATTGTTTCATTATGGATAGTACATTGTTTCAACATGGATGAAAATTCCCTTGAAATTCTCTTTGTTGTTAAATGTTTTATTGATTTTGTCTAAGAAAAAGCCAAAATAGTCCCTTATTTTGGGGTTAGGACTCGGTGTCATTCTTGATTTTTCATATGAAGCAGTAATAGTCTCTCGTGCTTATAATATTAGTGCATTTTTTTTGTTTCTCCAAGACTTTTGCCTATTTTTAATATTGATTTTGTCCACAATTTTATGTATGTAATATTCAATCGTCTTCTTATATGTTTAAAAAAATAAATATCTCCATGTGAGAGAAGATGAGAAGAAGAGCACCTTGTTCTATTAAGTAGAAATATCATTGGTTTGTACTATTGCACATGAAAATTATGTGATGAACCTCTTGATGATTTTAGTTGCAATACATTTTCTACTAAACAAAACAAGGTGTTCTACTTCTCACCTTCTCTCACAAAAGTTATTATTCTACTAAATTTATAAAAAGACGATTGAACATGTCATACATAAATTGTGGATAAAATCAATGTTGAAAAATAGACAAAAAAATGGGGAAGGATCAAAAGTGCAGTAATATTGCAAATATGAGGTACTGTTATCGCTCCATATGAAAACTCAGGAAAGACTTTGAGTCCTAACCCAAAGATAAGGAATTATTTTGCACTATTTCTCGATTTTGTACTATATAAGATATGAAGTAAAGTATAGTCTTCTTTCTCCTCATATTTTGTTATTTCCTCCATTTCAATTTTATATAACACCATTTGACTTGACACAAAGTATATGAAAGAAATAATTTTAAAAAAAATTGTGGTCAAAATATTCCTTGACCATTTGGATGACTATAAATAATTTTGTTAACAGTAAAAGGTTAAAATTGGATTATTTTCTATTATGAAAATGTGACATTCTATTTGCAACGTATAAAAAAAAAATTGTTCCACATTAATTGAGTCTTAAAAAGTATTTCTGAAAAATAATGTGGTCCGATTGATTTTTATCAAAAAGGTGATAACGACCGTCCTACTTCTTCACTCTTATACATAACAAAAGTTTGATAATATAAATAACTCTTCTACATAATAAAAGCTTGATAATACAAAGAGTTTTGAGATAGATTATGAAAAAATACCAATGTTATTAGTTATTTGATTCAATGTATGTGTTATACATAATATTAAAATGAGTACGAGAGATAAATTTTTAAATTTTAGTTATGGAAACTTAAATTTTTTATAAGTTTTAATTAATTTAGTTGAAATAGAAAAAAAGAAATTATTATAAAGTGCAATTCATTCTATATCGTGTTTTAAAATATTCATGATTAACATTTAAAAAAAAATAAACATATATAATAAAATTACATAAATATACAACTTAAGATAATCTATACTCCCTCTCAAATACATCTCTATCTTCTTGGACATATCCCTATCCCCCTTGCATGCATCCCTTTCCCCTCTCAGATACATCCCTTCTATTAAATAATGTATAATTTGCAATATATCGGACAATCAAGGAATGTATTCGAGAGCAATAAATCTCAGGGATTTTTGTAATTGGAGAAACTTTTGGAATAAGATGTAATTAACCCCCAAATGTAATGAATTTTTGTAAGTTATACTATAATTTAATATTATAATATTGAGCCCGTAAACAGGCCTTTGAATATCTAGTATATAGAGCAACTTTCACATATAACAAACACAAAATTCATATTTGTATGATATAGCAAAGTTTGCATAATTGCTCTCCATAGCAAACATAAATATGTATATTTCGCTATACATATACAAAAGAAAGCATTTGTATAATCTGCTTTGGTATACATATACAGAAGATCAATTGTATAAAATGAGAGAGGCGAGTGAGTGAGCGACATCTGGGAGAGTGGCGAGCGAGATCTGGGAGAGGGGAGGGAGGGGAACGAAAATATATGTATATATACAATTTTCACGCATTTTATACATTTGCGTTTTTGTATAAAGTGAGAGGAGTGAGTGAGAGAGCGAGATCTGGGAGAGTGACGAGTGAGATATGGGAGAGGGGAGAGAGGGGAACGAAAATATATGTATGTATACAATTTTCTCTTGCTTTATACAAACACAAACGCATTTTATACATTTGCGTTTTGTGTATAAAGTGAGAGAGCGAGATCTGGCAGAGTGGTGAGCGAGATCTGGGAGAGGGGAGAGAGGGGAACGAAAATATATGTATATATACAATTTTCTCTCCCCTTATACAAACACAAACGCATTTTATACATTTGCGTTTGTATAAAAAACGAGAGAGGCAAGGGAAAGAACGAGAGTGGCGAGCGAGATTCACCAGGAGAGAGGCGAAATAGCAACAGTTTGCTATGAGGTACAATTAAATCAAACTATATTTATAGCATTTAATTTGAATTAATAGTTTGCTATTATATACAATTTTCCCTAGTATATACTAGATGGGTATTGCTCGTGCCCAACATTTTGTGTTTGTAAGTGATTATTGATCCTTAAATGTTTTGAATAGTCACTTGGTGATACACAATGATAGTACAGAAGAAAGAAAAATAGCATAAAATTGAATGCAACGATCTTATGCAATAACCTAGCTCAAATCTAGTCAAAGTAGGGGCAATCCTCACGATAACAAATTTTATTAAATATCAGAGTTGTAGCAACATAAACACGGTTAATCTACAATCAAGATATATAGTATATTCTTAAACAAACTAGAGTAATGTGTGCCTCGTACATGAGGTTGTGCTAGTTTTTAGCTATGACAATATTTGCTAAGGAATAAAAACGACCAACTTCAATAATTGTCCCGGCCATATTTAGCACTCCTAGACCATCTCCAATCCATCTCTATTTTACTCTCCATTCTCTATATTTGGAGAATAAAATAGAGAATGGTCTAGCCACACTCTATTCTTTAATTATAGAGAGGTGAATAGTACTTCTCCAAATTTGGAGAACTACTATTCACCTCTCTATTTTACTTTTTGATTATTATAATATTATTTCTATTATATTATTAATTGAGTCTTTATCATTTGTAATTATTTTCTAATGCAATATAATATTTAAAAATATATTATTAATAAGTTTCTATTTCCTCAAATAAATATTTTTTCTATTTTATTTTTTAAAAGAAATGGTCACTTTAAATATGTAATTTAAAGTTATTTTAATATTATTTATATTATATAAGATTATTAATTAAGTCTCTAATATTTGTAATTATTTTCTAAGTAATATAACATCTAAAACATATTATTGATAATTATACTACTTCCATCCCGAATTAACAATTTTTCTAATTAAATTTTTTAATTTTTTTTGTCATTTTAAATATGTAATTTAGATTATAATTATTTTTCATTATGAAGTATGGACAAATTTACATGATAATTCAAACAATCGACTTTTATGTTATAGTGATAAATTATTAAACTACACTTTTTAAAGAGCATGAAAATATTTGAGGCAATAGTTCAAAATGGAATAGGGGAAGTTAATTAGTACACGAAATGATTGGATACAAGATGAAATTGTTAATTTAAATAATTTTTAGCTACACATAAAAATAAGGACACAAAATGCTCATTTTGAATTCCGTAATACATTAATAGAACATTTATGAGAGTAACGTAATAATCTTGAAAGTTAAGTATTTATGTAAAATTTAAAATAAATTTTATGAAAATACAATATTTATGTTGCAATTATATTTCATCAATGATTTCACTTTTATTTGAATTGTTCCTTAATATGTATTATATATGATATTTATTGCAATTTATGTTATTTAGAAATTTAGAATAAAAAATAATTTTATATTAAATGAAGAATTTGAAAATAAAATAAAATTTTGTATTACATAAAGATTATAGAGTGATTATTTGCAAAAAAAGAAGAAATGATTTATATTATGAAATAAGAAAATAAGAAAAAAATAGAAATAATAATATAATATTGATTAGAGAAAAAAATATTCTTTTTAAAAGAGTAAAATAGAGAATTAGGTTGGAGTTGGTTGTCTGAAAAAATAAAAAACTCTATATTTGAAGAGTAAAATAGAGGATAGAGTTGGAGATGCCCTTATACTCTTTGATTTATTGAGGAATAGAACAAAAGGTTCTTTCCTTCAAAAGGCCTTCAATTGAAAAGATTCAAAGATTAAATCTTTGTAGCATCCAAAAGTTTAGTCTTTATCGGTATTTCCACTCTTCCAACGGATCACTTGCACATACCCAACCTTTACCATAGAGTGACAGTTGTGTTTAATTTCATGTACTCCTCCATAATTGTTTATCTGAAAATAGTACAAAAAAAAAAAAACTCAAAACAAATAAAAAGATGCAAATCTATACTTACCATGCCAATGGGAGAAGAGCCTTGATATATGAAAATAGTGCATTAAATTTGAAAGTTGTACCTGCAAGCAAGATGACACATGTAGTCTCATTCAATCCATATTCTAAGCAACATAACACAATCAGAGATACTAGATAACCAAATTCATATATTAAAAATAAGAGACACTAAATAAGCATCTCGAACACAATTCTGTTGATAATTTTAATCCTTAATTCCAAGGAAGTAAGCAATACATTGCTCCTCAGATGGCTCTTGCTTCTCACCACTACCTCGAGAAAATATCAACCAACAGAAAGAAGTCTTGCCTGGGATTCTTCACAACCACACACAATCAAAAGAGATGAAATAAAACAGAGTAGATAAATCACATCCCAAGAGGACAAAATAGGGAAATGTGGATGTATTCTTGGCTGCAGGGCCGTCTTAACCACTAGATGTTCCTACCCAAGTTCCTGATTCAGAATAGATGTTCTTGCATGAGCTGGCTTATCTGATTCCTCATAGTACATCTCCCTATCTTGATTGATGAATATGCTCTGTAAAACCTTCACAATTTCAATAGACACAAATAGCGAAAAGGAATCAAGTAACCATACAGCATAAGGGCTGTCAGGAAATGAAAAAATGCAACCAGTAAAGCTCTTTTGGGATCACTTGTCTTGTCTGGTCGAAGATACCACCTCCTTAGTTTCCCATCAAAAATGTCATTTTTAGTTTCTATCCCATAAAAGATAGATCCAATAAAAGCTATTGTAATCAAGGTACCAAAAAGAACATATATTATTTTATCCATCTTTTTCTCAATTCCACTCCTCTTAGAAGGAGGATTTGTAGAATTCTGCATGACTTTGTGTCGTGAATCATGACCAGTATAAATAACCACACCATAGAGTATTGCATAGCTTGGAACCTCGCAGAAGTATTTGTTGCACTGGAAAAGGGTTCTCCTAATAATCATAATACAGAGTTCCAATGAAAGTATAAAGATCTTCATTTGGATCTTCACACTCAACAATTTTAAAAGTTTGAAAAGAACCATTATCGTCTTGCAGGGAGGATGTGATATTTAATGCATGCTTCACCTTAAGGTTAGTCTTTCCATAAAGATTGGAGGTTTCAACATAACATATCCCATCCTCATAGCTCGATGAAAGCAAAAGCAAATCAGTGGGGAAATATTGATCCTTGTACACCTTAATAAGATCACAAACTCGTAAGCAGCTCCATCTAGTCTCTTGGAAAGTATGATTTTCAGTGTATACGTTTGCTTTTCGGTTATTGGCCTCAATGTCCTAAAAAAGATTGCATAAAAAGAACTAAAGTTTTACAAAGAAGGAACAACGAATATATTCCTGAACTTGCTTACAACTAACCAAAAACATGCCAAGTTGCCAACATGTTTTTTGTCAAACTGCCAGAATCAAAGGCATGCTAACATAAACTAAGAGTAAATTATTGATCAGAAAGTAAGAACACAACCTTGCAATTACACAACTAAAGACATCAGAAAGTCCTAGCGACGTTTCTTTGACATGACATTTAGACCACTCACATTATTGTACATCTGATTTTACACCTGAGATACATGCATTTTTCATCCATAACTAAGTGATGGCTTTTTTCTTTTTAAATTCTGTTGGTAGGGGGATGGTCAAGGGTGGGGGGTGGGTCAAAAATCGGGGTGAAAAAAAATTAAATTTTGAAGTTGAAAATATTTTTTAAAAATAAGCTTAAATTTTTTTTTGTGGGGAGGGGGGGGGGGCTGGTCGGGGGAGGGTCGAGGGTAGGAGTGAAAAAATAAAAATTTGAAGTAGAAAGTATTTTTAAAAAACAAACTTAAATTATTTTTTTGAAGGGGGTGAGGGGCTGATGGGGTGGGTGGGCGAGGGTAGGGGTAAAAAATTAAAAAATTGAAATTGAAATATCTTTTAAAAACAACTTAAAATATGTATTTTTTTGGGGGTGGTGGTAAGGGGCTGGGGGTAGGGTGAGGGTGAGGTAAAACAATTGTAGTTAAAAATATTTTTTAAAAATAGTCAAACTACCTCACATAAAATGAGACAAAGGGAGTATTTTTTTTTTGGGGAGGAGGGGGGTTGGGGGGCTGGTTTGAGGGTACGTACGGACAAAATAAATTGATTTTTTCAACCAAAAAAAATTGTAATTTGAAGTTGAAAAACAGTTTTGGAAAATGTTTTCCTTAAGTTTTGAAGGGGAGTCATTTTCCTTGAATTTGAGGAAAATGAATTGATTTAGAAAACATTTTCCAAAACATTTAACCCAACCAAACATAAGAAATTTAGAAAATGTTTTCCTTCATACCAAACACACCCTTAGTCATTGATGTGTTAGTCCTTTCTTGTTGGCTTATAAATAAGGTTAACTATCATCAAATATGAAGTAACACCATAGTTTTATCATAACAAATTTGTGAGTGTTCTCTAGAAAAGAGGTAAAAAAATGTATATTCCAATTTATTGAAAGTTAAATTTATTAGACGTGATATTAAAAGGACCAAAATCATAATTTACCAATAACCGAAGGACCACAAATGCTATTTAACCTATTCTTCTTAAAATAAAAATAGAAAATGTACAATACATAAATATGCTCTTTAACTTAGTCTTAACTGGTATCTATGCCCTACAATCAAATGCCCTTCAACTTTGATTGTGCACAAATAGATACTCAAAATTTACATAAAATTGATAAGTAAACACACACGTCGTACATGACATAATATACATAGGACGCTACATAGGTTGCAAATTGGCCACGTAGGATGCATATGTCTATTTATTCAACTTTATATAAATTCAAGTATCTACATGTGTGCACCCAAAATTGGACGGCATAGATGCAAACTGAAGCCAAGTTAAATGATATGTTTATTTATTATGCCAATACAAAATGTAGAACCTTTGTTGATTGCTGCAAAAAGTCAACATAAAACTAATAAAATCAATTCAATTTTTTTTTTCAACATGTTGATGACTAGTTGGTTCTTTATGGTAGCTATAGGAGATTATGAACATGTTCTTCAAAGAAAATTTTTCGACAAAAATTGAAAAAAAGTTAACTATTTTTTTTTTTTGGTGAAATGTATGTAACAATGCCTCTTTCTTACTACCAAAAGAATCCAGATGCACTTTTATTACCTCCTGAAGGTCCAAATTCAGGTTACTTAGTGATTCAAGATGAGGAATCTGAAACATATTGTTGTTTTGGACATTGCAAAAATCATGATATGATGGACTTGCCTTTTCCTCAGAACAAGAAACTGACCGTTCGATACGAAACTAGCAATGGTGAGAACAAGATTATTCTCAGGTAAGATGTGATGTTCATTCCAGTTCTTAATAAGCCATTGTCTTCAAATCAGTATTTTGCTAACAAACCTCATGGAAAAAGCAAATGGTGTGTTCTTTTTATGGCACATTTAGTGTATAATTATGCGATTTGATAATTGTTTGAATCTAGTAACAGGGGAAACTTACGTTGTATATATTAGGTTATTATTTTTCATTTTTATATATACATATAGTAAATGATGAACAATTTCGTGAAAATTCTGTCACTACCAGAGTGTCACTGGCTAGTGTGTTGTAGCATAAATAGTTAAGAGTTCTTATGATTAGTACTTATACATTTTGATATTTTGTAGACAAGCATTTACTTGTTCAAAGGAGGAAGATATGCAAAATTTCTGTTTCTGTAGATGTGTACGAGACGTTAAAACGAAGCCATTAGATCCAGAGGAGGCATATCAGCAATTTGAGTTTTGTCTATTTAATACAAGTTGTAGTGGTAGAGGTAGTTTTTTCGCTAAGTCTCTTGCACCGGATGGTTTCCCACCGCGATTTCTTAGGCGAAGAGGTTGGCATCTTCGTGCCAAAACTCCTAAAAATTATGAATTATATGATGATGCTCAAGGCTTAAATGCTAAGTTGAGGCAACAACTTCCGGACTTCAATTACAACGTCTTGTAAAAGTTCTGAAGTAGTTGTGGGGAAATGGTATTTGTCCTTTCGTGTGTTATTAAAGATGGAATGGTACTTAAAGAACAGATGGAGAGATCAATGTTCTACGAAATGACACTCGAGCAGAGATGGGAGCAGTTTTTCACTTGTCAAAATGAAAAAATCAATGTAGGGAATTCAGTACTTGTGGATGTTGTTGGAAAAACGCGGACAAACACAAAAATATATATGATAAAAGTAATGGAAATAAAATGAGAAAATAATGCACCAAGAATTTTACGTGGAAACCCTTCTAAGTAAGGGAAAAACCACGGGCCAACATGAGCAACTAATATCACTATAGTAAGGAATTTTACTTTGTGTAGTCACACGAATACAATACTCAAAGTGACGACTACAAAATCAAAAAGAATAACACTCTTTTGATTTCCACCTTACTAAAATATCACTCACACTCTATTTTTCTTCATAGACTATTTTTCTTGTATAGTCTATGGAATAGCTCACTTTGCTCTCAAAATAGTTTTTTCTCTCTAACTTGGTGTGTTCTACAAATGAGCTAATGAGCTCCTTTTATAGAAGAAGTTTACAACTAATGATGTCACCAATGACATCATAAAAATACCAAAGTTTCAAACTTTGCAGCTATGTAGTTATCTTAGTAAGATTTTGTTGGTATGTAGTTGTACCAAATTAAGACTTCAAAAAATGGGGCGCTGGAACCCCACAAATCTCCCCCTCCAGTCCCATTCACTGGAAGGAGGTATCTTCATCTTCTTTAGACAGAGCTCATACCCACAAGTTCTTTGCATAACTCGAACTTGTCTTTCGGTATCGTCTTTGTCACGCCCCGAGACTACCCCCGAGACGCGGACACGGGACCTAGGACCACAAGTGATCCCAAGCTAACCCTGCTGGCATGATCATGAGCATACTAAAGATAATAAACTGATGCGGAAGCTAAATCATAATTAAA
>JAJOOS010024997.1:0-14262 GCA_029582725.1 Solanum chiquidenum
TCTGCTTCACAAATACTTCAAGGCTTGTCTTTACAAGTTCGACAAATCGAGTACCCCAACAAGCCTCGAAGCAGGGGGCATTTGTAGACAGTGAAGTTTTATTGATAAATCCATACTAAATTTGGATTAAATCTTAAATTCATGATACGTTGACCAAGTCAAATTACTGGTTAATAAAGTCGGATTAATATTTAAGTCAAAATTATATGACTTAAATCAAGTCCAAATAACATTTGGGCCAGTCCATTAAATTGACAAGATGAGCCCAACTCTATGTTCTTCAGGCCCAGGGGTCACAATTGCTTGGACCAAAATACCCCTAAAGCCCTAGCTCAAGCCTATATAAAGAGGTCTTCATAAGACCAGAAGATACACACATACATACACACAGAAATACATAGTTGCTCTTCAGTGGTGATCTGCAAGTCTTCCTCATACAAAGAAGTCTTCGCTCCAAGTGTTGAGTCGCAAGTATTCCGCCAAATCAAGAACATCTGTGAAGAGAAGAATCAGGGGATTACATATCTTTTTTTAAGAGATTTTATAAAGATTGTAACCTTTGCATTAATTCAAATACAAATATTATTGTTTGCTTGCTATTTTTCTTTTCATGTTTACTGTATTTCAGGATTGAAACTTTAGACGCTTACAAGATGCTCCAAATGGGACTTCCAGTTTGTACTATATACAAGGATGTCGTCAAAAAATACCAACACAAAACGCCAAAGACAAGGTCGTAATACCTCATTCATAGTAGCCTGGAAAGTAGAGGGTGCATGGGACAATCCAAAGGGCATTACCAAGAACTCATAGTGCCCCTCATGAATTCGAAAAATTTATTTTCGTAATGTCATCAATCTTGACACAAATTTTATGGTATCTAGAAAATAAGTCAAGCTTTGAAAAATAATTTTGATCATGAAGCTCATCAAATAATTAATCAATGGCGCGAATAGGAAAACAATCACGTATAGTAACGGCATTCAAAGCTTGGTAATCCACACAAAAACACATTATACCATCCTTCTTTCGTACAAGAAGCACAAGTGATGAGAAAGAGCTTGTACTTGGTCGAATAACTCCATTATTGAGCATATCCGTCACAAATTGCTCCATAATTTGCTACTGAAAATAGGGGTAGCGATATGGCTTGACATTTATAGGCTCGGCCCTAGGCGTTAGATGTATAGCATGATCTTGGAATCTCATAGGTGGTAAGCCATAGGGATTTTGGAAAACATCAGCGAAGAAGTCAAGTAGAGGCATTAATAGAGAAGACTCATCAATGAGGGTTGTGTTGCCAGTATTAGTTACCGTCAAGCAATAGAGAGAAGCAATGGCAAGTCATTAGGTACCGTCATTTGTTTTAGTAGTATTGAATTGATATTTCACATTGCAAGTCATTTATTTTTTAGTTAGACTAACTAAATTATCTTTCTTTTCAAATAATTTCATAATTTATGACATTATATTTATAATATTAATCTTTTTGTCAAACATGTATTTTATGATGTTCAGAGAAATTTTATACTTTTTATTTTTATTATTAATTTAGATAAATATACTTATTTTAAAAATATAAATCAATATTTTTTATAATATTTGTTAAGAACATATGTTTGGTCATTAAAATATTTTCAAAAGATAATATATATCTTAAATATTTAATTCAATGACATTTCTAATGTCTTTTATTTATCTAAACTAATTTTTTTAGTTTTGATAGTTAAGTCTTATTCTTAAAATTTAATATAACCTTACGATTGCAATTGTGCAACCGAATAGTACATTTGTAATTTACTGCAATTACGCTTTGACAAACAAACAAGTCACTATAATTACTATGCTTGTAATCAGTGGCGGAGCTACCTTATTGTTAGGGGTTCTTCCGAGTCCCCTTCGACAGAAAATTCTATTATTTATACTTGGTTAAAATTATTTTTTGGTACATATAGTAGATGTCAAACCCCCTTCGGCTACTTCGTATGTCTAGTTTTTCAGATTTTGAACCCCCTTATTGAAAATTTCGTATTCGTCACTCCTGATAATTACTGTATACCTTAGTAATTTCACCAATTCTAATTATCATGTGGCTTTCCAAATAGACCGTAAGTGAATTGTTTGAATTTTTTATAGTTTAAAAAATAAATGAATTATTCAAAATGAAAGATTTTTTTTTTCATTTGATTATATATCTGCAAAATAAGCAATACTAATAAATGTACACTCCATTCTTTTAATCAATTCACACGTGTTAGAATACACATTTTACTTTATCAGATTTCATAATTTTGGTTTAAATTTTGAATTTGCATTTAGAAATCTATTTAATATGTAGTCCTTCTAATCTTATATTAAGTGAACTGTTGACATTTTTTTTTATGTTCAAAACAAGTGAATTATTCAAAATTCAAAAAAGATCGTTCATACTTTTTTTCATTTGATTAATTTTTTCCTAAATAAGCAACACTATTAAATACACATTGTTTTCACAAGAAGATGACTTTTTTTAATCAACTCACACGCGTTAGAAGGTACTATATATACACATTTTATTAAATTCCATAATATTGATTTAAATTTTGAATTTTTATTTAGAAATCTATTTAATTAATACATATTTTTTCTAGTTTATACTAGTGTAAAATGAAATTTACAATATCCAAAAAGACATAGTAGTGTCGCGACCCAGACCGTCGTGATTGACACTCACACTAACCCTCCGGTGGGAGAACCATGACTACACCCCAAACTAACAACTTAACAATGCGCTAGGCATTTAAAGATATGGAAGCGGGTTTAAATGACAATAAAAATGGAGTCCCCATAAACTCCAAGGGTTTAAACAAATAACTAACCAAACTAATGCGGAAATTAGACCCCTAGAACCTGAAAGTCATTGTACCAAAACTCTACTAACGACAAGTCGAAGAACAAGGGGTACAACCCCGAAACTAATCAACACCTTAACAAATTGTCTGAGTCCGAAAAGAGTGGACTTAAACAAGGAAGATCCATAGCAGCGTGAAAGAACTGGCTCACCCTTGAATCTGATCACGCTCAATAGTCACCTAGCTGAGGTCTATCAATTGTCACCTGAAGATGCCCTGTACTCAACAAAGAAAGAGCAAGTGCAGTATCAGTACACAACCACATTGTACTGGTAGGATCACGCGGCTATCCTAATAAGTGAAACACATGCAAGTAACCACAACATTATAAATAAGGCATATACCAAACATATACATTATTAGTCATCTTTTCAAGATTAATGTAGCATCCCACATTCTCAATAATACACATTGGTTATCAATTTAGAGCAACATATAGTCTTCCAATATCAATCATCATTAGATATGAACGTAATCATCACAAGTAGATACACAACACAATTCAATAGTCCTCTCACGGAACCCAGTTCAATGGTCCTCTCATTTAACTCACACCCAAACTGTTAGCATACCAGAATGTGGTACCCGATCCAATGTTTATGTCGTAACGTGGCAATCGATCCCATTCAACAAACCACAATCACAATGTATATTCTTACAATCATACAACAAGAGATGATTCATGGCATACAATTATTCAATTATCATCATTTACGATTAGGGTGATCAATAATGTAACATTCGCATACATACATACATTATAATGAAGCAATTACAAACATATATCACACCAACATGAAATCACAACCATCACCTACCTCGACTCCAAGCTTGAATCTCCTAAGGCACTTGAATCTTTCTTTCTAGATTCTTCTCGCTTGTTCGTGGTCTAAAAATATACAATTAACGCAAGGATCAATAATTAAAGGTCTAATTATCCGTATTATAACAAACCCAATAACCCTAGACCAAACCCAAGATCGTAATACCCAATTTAGGGCTTTTTCCACCTTAGTTTCAGATCAAAACCCTCTCCCAATAGTAATTAACCAAGAATCCAAGTTCTACGGATCGAAAAATGGATTAGGGGAGTAAAATCCTTACCTTTAGTGCTAGTAGAGGTGGAAAACCTTCAAGAAATAGCCCTGTGTCGTTTCTTAGCTCTTAAGAATGAACTTTTGTAGAAAATAACGTTTTTGGGGGGTTTTACCCTATTTAAGTCGCAACTGTCCTGCTACGATGGGACCCATCCCTCTACAGCTGGATCCATCGCGCTATAGCTAGATGCACGGAGATAGAATGTTGGAATTTGAGTTCCAAGCCCCCATTTCACCACACACCTTCAACCCTTGACATTCCACAACTACCGGTTCACGCTAAGATTATTTTCGGGAGTTCTACTCGCCCGAATTCGATTCCATAAAATTGCACGGGTTCCTTAACATCTTAGCTATCCACTCATGTAATCAAAATCATAATCAAATCACCCAGTTGTTACCAGATTTTCCTAGACCTTACTGATTCAGATTTCATCCAAATTTGGACTAGGCTAGAAAATCCCAAGTTATTACAAAAAGTTTTTCCGGTCCAATTCTTTCTCCATTGGCTTTTCTCCTAACGAAGCAATCAAGTCGTTACAATAGATACCAATTTACCCATCACTCGTCCCCGAGTGATCAACTAGGAAAGACTGGCTAAAGTAAGGGTAAAGTAGTACTTGAATCACTGAACAACAGGGGATAGTTGTCTCGCGTGTCCTTAGCTTCCAAACATCGTGATCAAGAAATTTCAACCGATTCTTTTTCATACAGAAGGTCTTATCTAACACAACTGAGCCTCACTTTACGATTTAATCTTCATCCCCAAACCAACCAATTGAATACCTACACATCCTCCCATACAATGCCTCAATGAAGTCATCTCAATACTCGAGTGATAAATATTATTGTATGTAAACTTAATTAACAACAAAAGTGATTCTCAATAACCACCAAAGTTGATTGCACACATGTCTGCAACATGTTGTCAAGGACTTTGACACAAACATCAGGAGGAATCCTTTCTCACATAACCATGAAAAAAAATCAAAAATCAAAACTCTCCACAATTAGAGGTGAACCTTAACCAACCAACACATGCTCATGATACTCAAACAATCATAGTTCTTAACAACATCTCCATCCCACAACATAAATTCCCATGAGCTTAAGTTACAAAAATTTCAATCTTTAGACATCAGATACTCCTTGAGGGATATGTCCAAACATACAAACCTCCAACAACACTATCAACATCCTAGATTTAGTAATTACGATTGTAGATTACCCTTAAGAATAGTAGAATTGGACTCAATGATCCCCACATTCAACCAAGAGAACATCACAGGATCGGTACACCTTATCCATCACTAAGGGTCCACCCACAAAGTGAAAACACATGTGATCATTGCTAGTGCATCATACTCACAACTGTGTACAAAGCGAAATAGATGATCACGTAAGAATTTTACAGAATAACACTAAAGGTTTTCCTCTGAAAAGTCAATACCATTCATTTCCATTGAGTTGGCTCCACATACTCTTCACACCATTCCATTGAATCCCATACTCTCAATACTAGCAACCATCATGAACACTCCGACCATTTACCGTACTATAAACCAACACTTTTAAATAAAAACCTTTCTTAGGTACTTAACAATCAACAATAATCATCTTTACGACTTAACCCAGATGTAAGTCCTTTCAAATGCTCAATACTGGATACAATTGATTATTTCTCACCTTGTAAACTCATACCTTGATAAATATATCACCACGAATGTAGATTTATAATGAAAAATCTGAATTGTAAATTCAATCGTATAACACAATCCCCTTATTTATCGACATTAGCTTATACCTTGAAGATTTTTATAAATTCATGGACCTTCGCTTATTATTGATCGCATCTCCATTGATCTTACAATATCTTTGGCTAACAATTCAATCGTACACATTACTAAACTCAAAACAAAAGCAAAGCATTTATCATCACACTTGAGCTAATGTCTGTACACTCCTTCCTCAAGTCCTTTCCAATAGTTTTTTTTAACCAATCCGAAGAACTTGTGACACTATTACCATAGTCACAACAAAACGAATGAAATCACGTGCCTCTGAACCCAATTATCTACCCCTCTAAGGATATTTCTTTAGCTTTCGCAACCAAATAAACTATTCTTGTTCTAGCCTCTCTCTAAAGGTTGTACTAATTCCACTATATTTTCCTACATTATAACTCTAGCTCTTTAAAATTCTATTCGAGTGGTGTCCCACCATCTCTTAAAACTTTCCATACAACCACGTTGCTCACCAAATATTAGAAAACCACAACCTTAGATACTCGCAAGTCGTAATTACTATACACAATTCGCTTAACCAATAATCTTATTATATAGTTGCATTCCACCACAATCCATCACGCACTCTTACTACCATTATGCTCGATTAGCCTGGTTATCACTGCAAATCAACCTTTTCATCGACATGACACCTCAAACTCAGGTATACCCATCAAATTCAAGGGCTAACCCAATTTTATACACATTTACTTACTAAACTGTTCAATTACCTTCACCCAAGTATACTCAATGGGACTTTCTTTATCTATAAATTTGTCATTTCGGTATCAATCCACTCATTTATGGCTTAAGATAAAATCACCAGTACTCATACTACCCTCTTTCTTCTTAACAAACAAGATAGGAGCACCCTACAGAGAAGCACTACGACGATAAAACCTTTATCAATAAAATCTTGGATTTGAGCTTTAAGCTCTCTCAGTTATGTCAGAGCCATACGATACGGAGGGATGGAAATGGGGCGAGTGTTAGTTTCCAAGTCAATGCAGAAATCTAGATCTTTATATGGAGGCATACCAGGCAAATCCATAGGAAACACTTCCTTAAAACTCAGACACCACATGAATAAACTCAATAGAGGGAGACTCAACCTCAATATTTTGAACATGACAACATAAGCCAAACAACCCTGCCCTACCAGTTTCCTAGCCCGAATGGAGGATATGATCTTAGCTAGCTTAGGGTTGTACACCCCTTCCCACTCTAATATTTCCCTACCAGGGATCTCTAGAGTTACCGACTTAGCATTACAATTAAGCTCGATATGATAGGGAACAACCAAGTCATGCCTAAGATTATATCGAGTCAGTCATATCCAGCATAACTAAATCAACCCAAGTTTGAAAATCCATAAACACAACAGAACAAACACGATATACAAGGGTAACTATGACTGACTCTTCAACTAGGGTAGAAACATGGATGATGGCATCAAGTATAACACAAACCATATCAAATCCCAAGGCAATTGAACTGACACATACGAATAAGTAGAACTCGGATCAATAAAACAATAGCCATCCAGACACAAACAAGAGTAGCTCTTGTGACCACTGCATCACACCCTCAAACTCGGTCTTACCCGGAAAAACACAAAATGAGCCTTGTCCTCTTGACAGGCAACTTCCTTGCCTGGCTGCACTACTCCTCTACCTGCATTACCATTTCCCCATCCTTCACGGCCTCGCTGATTTCCTCCTCAGATGCCCAGGTTCTCAACAATTTTAACACACCTTATAACTTATATTCGATTGGTGAACACTAATTTAGATCGCTGGGAGTTAGTTCTGGTACGATTCGGGGTCCATAATTGTGAATAAGGGAAAACAAGGGAGACAAGGCTGAGATTCTGTCTCCCCCTATCCTGCTCTGGTGGAAGAAATCCCACCCTGGCGGCCTCAACGGAAACAGAACCCAGGCAATAAATTTTTCTGGGGTTTTTCTCTTTTCTAAATCTTCCAACGATTTCAGCTTTACTGAGCAATTTAGGATAATCCTCTGAACTTGGATAATCATTGTCTACCATGAGTCAATCCAACGATACACAATCCAACTCATTCTCATTAATCTAACACCATAATCCGCACATCCCCAAGATACACCCAGACACTCACGCGGTTATTATTCAAGTGTAAGACACGCCTAGATCTTTCTTACGAATCACCTCGTACATTATCTAGACCCTTGCATCAAACTTAGTCGTGACCTTCTTTTCACAACAAGTTTCACGATACTCAAGCGTTACAACTTGCATACAAGTCCAAATTCTTTAATTAGTTCGTTCCATAGATGACCATTACTTATAATCTATGCCTTATACGGCCCCTAAGGCCAGATACCAATTGGAACCTTCTAATTTCCAATTAACTTGCTTCTGTCCCTTCAGCCGGGACTACATCGTCTAGTTCACTTCATTGAGATACCAATTGAAATTGGGAGATACCAATTGAAATTGAGAGATACCAATTGGCCTCAACTCATACCACATACGACAATAGTAGCTAGTGAGCCCCAAAAAACTGCTAATTTCAATCATAGAACTTGGTCGAATACAATTCTTAACCGCCTCAATCTTTAACTAATGGTAACCATACCTTAAATAATCTTAGAGAAAACTGATGCACCTTGCAATTGGTCAAAAAGGTCATCTATCTGAGGCAATGATACTTGTTCTGAATGGTGACCCTATTCAACTATCGGTAGTCTATACACATCCTCTCTTGTAGTTCGGACCATAGAGTAAAGTAGGATGATACCAATTTGTATCACCCAGCCAATTGGATTCAAGTCATAGCACGAATGAGTAGAAATAAGTGAGTTTTTCCTGAAGTCTTATAGCCTCTCAAAGAAAAGTACGGATGTCTTCGTACTTTTCGCAAGACTCTACTAGACTTGTTTTGGTACAATGAGATCAACGAACCTAGGGCTTTGATATAAACTTTGTCAAGAACCCAAACCATCGTGATTGGCACTCACACTAACCCTCGGTGGCAAAACCATGACTACACCCCAAACTAACAACTTAACAATGCACTAGACATTTAAAGATACGGAAGTAGGTTTAAATGAAAATAAAAATGGAGTCCATATAAACTCCAAGGATTTAAACAAATAACTAACCAAACTAATGCGGAAATTCAACCCCTAGAACCTGAAAGTCATTGTGCCAAAACTCTACTAACGACAAGTCTAAGAACAAGGGGTACAACCCCGAAACTAAACAACACCTTAAGAAATTGTCTGAGTCCGAAAAGAGTGGACTTAAACAAGGAAGATCCATGGCAGCCTGAAAGACCTGGCTCACCCTTGAATCCGGTCACGCTCAATAGTCGCCTAGTTGAGGTCTATCAATAGCCACTTGAAGATGCCATGTACTCAACAAAGAAAGAGCAAGTGCAGTATCAGTACACAACCACAATGTATTGGTAGGATCACGCGGCTATCTCAATAAGTGAAAAAAATGCAAGTATCCAAAACATTATAAACCAGGTATATACCGAACATATATAATATTAGTCATCTTTTTAGGATCAATGTAGCATCCCACATTCTCAATACTACACTTTGGTTATCAATTTAGAGCAACATATGGTCTTCCAATATCAATCATCATTAGATATGAACGTATTCATCACAAGTAGATAGGCAACACAATTAAATAGTCCTCTCACGGAATCTAATTCAATGGTCCTCTCATTGAACCCACACCCAAACTGTTAGCATACCAGAACGTGGTACCCGATCCAATGTCTATGCCGGAACGTGACAATCGATCCCATTCAACAAACCACAATCACAATGTATATTCTTACAATCATACAACAAGAGATAATTCATGGCATACAATTATTCAATTATCCTCATTTACGATTAGGGTGATCAATAATGTAACATTCGCATACATACATGCATTATAATGAAGCAATTACAAGCATATATCACACCAACATGAAATCATAACCATCACCTACCTCGACTCCAAGCTTGAATCCCCTAAGGCACTTGAATCTTTCTTTCCAGATTCTTCTCGCTTGTTAGTGGTTTAAAAATATACAATTAATGCAAGGATCAATAATCAAAGGTCTAATTATCCGTATTATAACAAACCCAATAACCCTAGACCAAACCCAAGATCGTAATACCCAATTTAGGGCTTTTTCCACCATTAGTTTCAGATCAAAACCCTCCCCCAATAGTAATTAACTAAGAATCCAAGTTCTACGGATCGAAAAATGGATTAGGGGAGTAAAATCCTTACCTTTAGTGCTAGAAGAGGTGAAAAACTTTCAAGAAATAGCCCTAGGTCATTTCGTAGCTCTTAAGAATGAACATTTGCAGAAAATAATATTTTTGGGGGGTTTTACCCTATTTAAGTCGCGATTGTCCCGCTACGGCGGGACCCATCCTGCTACAGCGGGATCCTGCTACAGTAGGATCCATCCCGCTACAGTTGGATGCACGAAGACAGAATGTTTGAATTTGAGTTCCAAGCCCCCATTTCACCATACACCTTCAACCCTTGACATTCAACAACTACCGGTTCACGCTAAGATCATTTTCGGGAGTTCTACTCGCCCGAATTCGATTCCGTAAAGTCGTGCAGGTTCCTTAATGTCTTAGTTATCCACTCATGTAATCAAAATCATAATTAAATCACCCACTTGTTACCAGATTTTCCTAGACCGTACTGATTCAAATTTCGTCCAAATTTGGACTAGGCTAGGAAATCCCAAGTTACTACAAAAAGTTTTTCTGGTCCAATTTTTTCCCCATTGGCTTTTTCCTAACGACGGAATCAAGTCGTTTCAAGTAGTTAAACAATACCAATTGTCAAGATATAGCTAAAGCAATGTAATTTCAAAATGTAGATCTGAATAGTTGCTTGTTAACATAACATAGATTGTTGACATGTTTCTCGAATGTATTCCGATCTTCTGTATGCAGCTCACATTTTTTTATTAGTCTCTTCTTCTCGATAGTGATAATAGAAAATTCTTGATATCTCCATATGTCAGTGGTTGTGTCTTTTGATGTATCCACGAATATTTGCACCAAGCATACCTCCAATTGTCCGTAGCAATCAAATGTGTCAATCGTTATACTTTTGCCTTTTAAAGGCTGATGGCCTCCTACCACTTTGGTAGCACTACTTTTGGTAATAAAAACTTAACGTTATTGCCAAGTCTTAATTTACTTTTTTTTTTGGCTTAAAAGAGAATCACAAAATAAAAAGACAATCTTAATTTGCTATATTTTTGGTGTAAAAGAGAGTTGGGATATAGTCGCACTAATTGACTTTATACGAAACTTGGGGACTACGAATAGGGCACCCTGGTGGCATGGGGCTTGGTGTGCAGGCCCAAAAAGGAGGGTGGACTAGGTATTATTGAACACTGGCGGCTCAAGCTTATTAGTGACCTAAAATCAAATATAAATCGGAGGTCTACCTTATTTTTTTCTTTTTTCCAAAATATTTTTTAATCTTGTGGTCTTAAACATGTTATGTGGAAGTTAAATTTAAAAATTGACAAAAAAGAAAGAAACATACTTTAATGTTTCAAAAAGAACTAAAAGAAAGACAAATATAATTTATTTTTGTTAAAAAATAAAACACTTATAATATTTCTATTATTACTAATTGAGGGCCTAAGACGGATGCCTATTTTTTTTTAAATGGTAACGGCTACAAAAATGTAAAATGTCACAACACATAAGAATGAATAGTGATGTTTTAATTTATACTTTAAGCAAATAAATAAAAATAATGAAAAATAGGTATACAAAATAGTAGTGCGGAGAATGCTATAATGTTAATACCAGCCAAGGGCTTATTTATTAAATTAAAAAATAGGGAAATTTTTGCATTTAGCTACCATAATTAAAGTAATATTCTCCTTTAACTAAAGTTGTCATAATTACCAACCGTAGCTATATTTTAAGTTGCTACAGCTGTGATCGCGTGTATAATTTACTTTCTTTCACAGTTTTATACAAAATAGAATTCAATTTTTTTGAAAGTTAATGGCGGTAATCTCGGCTTGGAGAGGGTATAAAATCCCTTAATTCATGTTCATTAGACTTTCCTACCCATTATATCTTCTTTCTACAACCGAATTGATTTCATCTGTGTACATCCGATCCAATCTCGCCGGCAACTCACTTTTCTTCTGAGATCGTCGTATTAGCGACTACAATTCAAGAACAAATCAATTGATTTCATAGTTAATTATGCAAAAGGTAGATAATACAATGAATTTCATCTTTTTTCTGTTTGGTGCTCTAGAGCTTTGGTTGAATAGATTGATATTTAGTTCTTCTAATTGAAGAAACTGTTTCAATTGTATTTTAATTGATCTATTAATGAGGAATATATATCTATAATTGTATAAACTGTTTAATCAAAATTCAAATCTAAATTGATAATCGGAGCTTTGATTGAATGTATGTTTCAGTTTTTTTGTGTGGAGTTAATTGGTATAAAGTGATTTAGATTTGTAAAATTGTATAAATTAATTTTGGTTGAATTGAGATTTGAATATGTATAATTCATTGATAGTTGTAATTTATGTGGAGTCAGTGTCTGTATAAGTTAGTGTTTGTATAAATGTAGACTTTTATATCTGCAGTTGTATAACTGATCTATTTCAATGATTAATTGTATAAAATTAATTATTGTATAAATTAGTTGGTATAAAGTGATTTAGATTTGTAAAATTGTACAAATTAATTTTAGTTTAATTGCGATTTGAATATGTATAATTCATTGATAGTTGTAGTTTATGTGGAGTTAGTGTCTGTATAAGTTATTGTTTGTATAAATGTAGACTTTTATATCTGCAGTTGTATAATTGAGCTATTTCAGTGATTAATTGTATAAAATAGTTGGAAGAATTGAACTGTGTTAATTATTGTATAAATTAATTGTTATAAAGTGATTTTGATTTGTAAAATTGTATAAATTAGTGTATGTATAAATGGATTAATAACAACTGATTTATACTGATATTTAATTATATACATGAATGTCTTTCATAGCTATTTTGGTAATGCATTCTGGAAAATAGGATGATGCAAACTGTTATGTTGACTATGTTATTGAGGGAGTTGTTTTTAAAGAAAATGCCTTTTTTACAGAGTTGTATAATATAATTGCAACTCAACTAGCTGTGGATGTGACTTTGAAGGTACTAAAAATTGAATATAAGGTTGATCAGAGCAGTACTAGGATGGTGATACACAATGAGATGGGGGTGCAGGTATATGTAATGCTAAAAAAATCTACAAATGAATTTAACAAATACCCCCTTTGTATAACTATTTCTGATAGGTGTTATCAGAACAGTGAACATTGTGAAAGTTCAACTAAGGTAGCATCTAGTATTTTTGGATTACTTTGTATAACTGGTTTTGAGGAATTTGAAAAACAGAAACTGACAGTTGCAGAAATAGTAAATCCCCTCGATACCTTTCAAATGGAGAATTACAGTGTGGTGATTACTGATCCATCACATAAGTATGTAAAGGTAGATCGAGTATACAATAATAAAGCTACATTGAAGTGTGTGATGGAGCAATATGCAATTGCGGAACGATTTTAGTTTAAAACAAAGAGGTCAAATTCAATCAGGTAACATCATTTGTATAAATTTGTTCAACTGTTATTAGGTGTATAATTTTGACTTATCTGTATATATTGATTATTTTACGTGTAGTTATACACTTGTGTGTTTCTCCAATAAATGCGACAGGTTAATGAAGGCCTCAGATATTAACAAATCAGGAATGTTTAGAATAAGAGCATTGAACGCTGAACATACATGTTCACTGAAATATAAGGTGTATTCACAACGACAAGTAACAAGAAATTTAGTTGGTGGAATTGTTAAGCCTAAATTGGTAGATCATAAAAGAAAATACACACATGCTGACATAAAAAAAGATATGAAGTTGGATCTTGGTGTTAATATAACTTACATGTTGGCTTGGAGAGCTAAAGAAAGAGCTTTGATTTCTTTGAGGGGGACGCCAGGAGGATCGTACGGCAATCTACCTGAGTATTTGTATACAATGGGTATTACATATCTAGGATCCCATCTACGCTTGTAGAAAACAGATGAAGATAGATTTATGTACCTATTGGTTGCATTGGATCCTTTCATCAAAGGATTTGACCATTGCCGACCTGTAGTTGTAGTTGATGAGAGTCACCTCCGAGGACCTTATAATGGAACTTTTGTAGCAGCAAGCATGACAGACGGTGCATGTATATAAATATGTATTTTATATTATATATATATATATATGGGATAATGCATAAGTACCCCCCTAGACTATGACCGAAATCCCAGAGACACACCTAAACTTAACTAGGGTCCTATTACCCCCCCTGAACTCATTTTTTTTGTATTTTTGTGCACCTTTTGTGCTGATGTGGCACGTTCAGCCACCCAAGTTGGTTGTGTTTGTACA
>JAJOOS010024998.1:0-10877 GCA_029582725.1 Solanum chiquidenum
GTTTTTTCAATTGTAGCCATGACTGAACTCTCCTTAAAATTGTTAGTGAAAAACTTACAAGATAACAAAAATACAAGATTACAATTGAAAATAAAAATGAAGAAATAAATCTCTTCAGGCTGAGGCGCGGATATCTCGCTCTCTTTAAGGAGATTCAAGCCCACTGCAGCAAATGTTTTTCACCGGTCCAGCAGTAGTCCTACTTGACTTGTCCCCTCCAGGATACAACAGCCTAATCACAATATATAACTCAACAACTCTGGACAAGAGTTGAGTCCAAAGCTCCACAAAAAGAATACCTCCTTTCAACTAATAAGAACTCTCTTTTTTGACTAACTATTTCACTCTATATTTTTCTTGTGTGTTGTGTATATACAAACCAAATGAAGACCACCACTATTTATACTAGAAGAAGTCTTCCTAGCAATGAATACGAAGATGATGGGGTAGTAAATAGTGAAGATAATGGTCTTAGGAGTTACATAGGTTACATATGTTACAAAGAATAATGGAGGAGTAAAGAATGAGATAATGAGAGGGGTAACCAATGCCTCTAACGTGCAAATGCAAAACTGCCCAAGATGTTGATGACCACAACGTTCACTGGAACGTTATAGGATGTATGACATCTGCCAATAAAGCCAAGAATAATTGGCATTAACATGACCAAGAAAATGGTTAGGCAGCATTAAGTCACAAATATAAAAGCTACTTTAATATAAAATAATATTAAAATGCTTAATAACCAACAGACAGAAAATGTATGTAATTTTTTTTTGTTGAAGTCTAATAGAAAAAAAATAGATTGAGGAAGAGTTAAACATTTGTTGGGACATCAATGGAGTGCCTAGACGTACTAAAAAAACATAGATTGATGAAGAGTTAAAACATTTTTGTATGGACTCTCAATTAGTAATGATAAAGCCAAAAGTCATAAATATAGAATCCAAATCTCTTATTTTGTTACATTAACGAACTGACAAACTCAATTCACCAACCCAATATGTCATTATAAATAAATTTAACTTAGTTCTTATGATATTTAGGTGTCCTTTAAGGCATATCTTATAAACTATAGAAAACTGTCTTATATCTATAAAGCATCTAAGATAATTTTAAACAAATAACAAAATTACTGAAAATTCATATAGTCTATTCAAATATATCAATTAATAATACATTTGTAATTACTATACAGACGTTGCTCCACTGGTTTAATCGATTGATTATACTTGGGTTCTCAACGAAAAGTGGCATCATTATAAGTAATTTTTTTTTGACAACATAAGAAAGATCTAATTGGATCAGAGGATGTAAATTATCTATTGATCCACTAATTTATTTATTTTTGTTTCTATGATGCAAGATGTTTGTGAACTCATTTAGTTAATTTTTTTTACGTGTAACTTTAGGTATGTACGTCAATATCCCAAACATCAATATTTAAAGATACCAAAGTCTGAGTTATTTTTGTTCATATTTTAACAAATATATGTTTTAATGACCCTCCAGTTTATTTTTGTGCAAATACCTTCTTTTCATCATTTAGAGCGTTCTTACAGAGGCCTGGGACTGATAGCTCGATCACCTGATCATTCATTTGATTTTTTATGCAAGTTTCTATGCTTTAGAGCTTTTAAAACTTGAACATTTGATTTCGGTTAAAAGTTCATGAAGACGGTCTTAGAATGCAATCCTAATGGTCCTATCAACTTCAGAATATTAAGAACCGAACACGATCAATTCTCACTCTAAGTTTGTAAATACGTTTTTGAGAGCATTGGGACTACAAAATTTGTGATTCAAAGCTTGGTATGATCGGAGACCTCTGGGCTACACGTTAAAGTAGTCAGGGAGCATTGAGGAGCATTAGTTTGAGGTATTTCCAACGCCAAAGGTGCTGCCCAACCCTTGTCTTTAGCTTTATTGGTGTTTGTGTTGCATGTGGTTATTCGCTGCATTTCGAGCCCCAAATTGTATTCCATTTTTGGATACAAGTTCGAGAAGGTAACTAGGACCTTTTGACGGAGTCAATTTCAGAATCTTCAATGTGTGTCCTTGTTTTCCCATTTTGACCTCAATTTGGGTTTGTCTCCATTTCATGTGAATTTAGTTTTTAAACAACCTGTGATTCTACAATTTATTGCATGGCAACATTCAGTGGTCGTTTGGAAGGAAAAATATTCGGAGACTTGATTTGGAGCAAGCGCGTTCAACCTAAAGGTAGGCTACTACTTTCCATTCCTTAGATTGAGCTTGAATTTGTTTGAAAGCATGTTTCAGGTTTTTATCGGGATTTTTAGACTAGACGTATGTCGATTAATAATTGTGATGATCCTTACCTTGTGCTGTACCTTCGTTGTTGTTATTATTGATTGACTTAGGCATATTTGGTCTTAGTCTAGACTTTAACTAGTGATTTTCTTAGACTTGCATAGTTTGGAACCATTTGGCCTTAGTTTTTCTCCTATGTCATTTTGAACGACTTAGCTCCCTGTAGACTGGTGTATCAGACCTGGGTCTGATACAATGAGTTTTAGAATAGGCATTGACTCAGCCTTGATGATCTTCTATCCATCCTCCCACTCTCTATGGCCCCGTGGTTTACGGGTGGGATATATGGCTTCACTTGGCGACTTTGAATATGGAGTTGGTTTGGCTCGGAGTATGGCATTGAATACTTGGGAGTGGATGTCATTCCACGGTGGTTCTATGATGATTATTTGATATGGGATCCTTTGAAAACTATTATAGTCTCAAACTCGAGGTCTGGGCATTTGATCTACAGTCGCAGTCCATTGTTCGGGCTCTTTTATCCTTTATAAAGTTGATAGATATCGACTAGATCCTATTGGATACTTTGGAGGCCTATCTGAGGTTCAAGGTTCGGGTTAAGTACTCTCTGGATTGGATGAGTTTATTGGCCCATTCAGAGGCTATCCATAGTTTAAGGTCTGGGCTATGCACTCCTTATCTACAGGCAAATCTTATTGGTTACTTGGGAGGCTATCTGCAGTTCGAGGTCCGAGCTACGCTTTCTGTGGCTCTAGACTCATTGATTTCACTCTTAGTAGTTTTAGCTATTCTTTGTACTTGTCGGGCTTATCAGTTTCATTCGGGTTGTTACTTAAACTTGTGCACGAATGTACTTTCTGGTTTATAGGGGGGTGGAATTAGGTTTAGTTAATTGTACTAATTATTTCATTTATGTTCTTAGTACACTCGTGTGCATCTCTTTTAAGTTCCGCTCTTGACATCTGTTTGTGTTTTATTCTAGCATTCTATATTGCTTTTACCTTTCTTGCTTAGTTGGTCTATGATGTCAATTGCGTACCTGCTGTTTTGGTACTCATACTACATTCGACATTTGTTTCGTGATGTAGATCCGAACACTAGCTAGTTATCAGCGCTAAAATTCGAGTTTGTTGCAGCTTTAGGTTAGAGGCGAGGTTGAGCACATGGTGTTTTAGACTTATATGTCTCTATCTGTATTTTGTTGGCTAGTTTTTTGCTTTTTGAGATAACCCCTGTACTTTGGGTCCACTTTAAGACTTGCACTCTTTTACTTTAGTAGCTTTGTATTCATGACCAAGCTCTAGGAGGGATCTTTTATTGTATATATCTGTTAGTTGCTTGTGTCTGTTCTTCTATTTGTGTTACTTAATTATTGCTTTTGCTTTATTTCTATCCTTACACTCATTACTTGTTGTTCTGAGTTATTGGCTGGCTTACCTATTGGTGGGTTATAGTAGGTGACATGATGACTTGAAAAATATGACTACTTTGGATGGTAATTTCCTGCTCACAGACCAAAAGATAATGATCAAGTTATTTGTTCAAGAATCCGTTCGATATTTTTAATTAAATACTCTAGTATTTTTTTTTATATGCTTATGATGCAAAAATATTATATTTTTATTAGATATTAATAAGGTTTTATACCACCAATTCTTTTATCTAAACATCTTACTAGCATTGTCATGTTTTGTTTCAAAATGAATTTTATTTCAAAGGTTGGTTATACATCTACATTTGAGATTCATAATGTAAATATGATGTCTTCTCGATTGTTTATTTTGTTTATATTACTTCAAAGTGAAACAGAATAATTATATTTTTTTGTTTTATATGTTCATTTGAAATTGAAAATACAAATCGAATATCTTCTTGATGGTTTACATTTAGTATTTTGCTTAAGTAAGACATAATAATTACTTTGTTGTTTTATGTTTCTATTTGGGATGAAGAATATAAACTTAATATCTTCTCAATTGTTTATAATTGGTATTTTGTTTATCTTATTTAGAAGTGAACCATAAAGTTATTTTTATTCTATTGTTATAGATCAACAATCAATATTTATATTTTATTAAAGCTAGTATTCTAAGATAATAATAGAAATAGCAAATATATTCCATTATCATGGTTTCACTTAAAAATCCCGATTGATTTCAAATGGTTATAATTATTTGTCAAAATCATTTTAAATTTTAGATATATGACATAATCATTTTTAGACGTGAAGTACATTATCTTTTTTTAGAAAATACTAGATATGAAAGGGTTTGTTGAATGTGAACTACTCCATCAAAAGAATCCTGAATACACTATTAGTAAAAACACAACACTTCTTCAGAGAGGATGATACTTTTGTGGATTATTTGGTAATTTCATTTTTGATTTTGTAGATTTTTATGAGTTCAACTCATTTAAGGAAGCATACACAAGCAAAATGTAGGTAAATATCTAATGCAATCTTCTAAAGTCTGAAGTAATTTTAGTTGGTATAGTACCACGAACCTGATAAGAGCGAAGAAGTGTCCAAAATGGTACTCAACTAAGACACAGTAATTATACGATCAGTAAAACCTTTAGAATGACGTAACACCTTCTCCAAGTAATACACACCTAATAAACTTTAGATGGTCTAATCTTTAGATGGTAATATTAATGTCCATATGAGATTACCTTAGGAGATGCACTTGAAGGCGATTATGATATATTTGAAAAAAATAAGGTAAAATTGGTAGCTTCAGTAGTATTGGAACAAGCTTATACACGTCAGGGTCAAATCCAACAAGCTAAAGCATAAAAAAAGAAGAAGCAATCCACACAAGAATTGAATACGAAAGAATAAAGTCTCCCTACCTGAGCTCAGAAGAAGTAGGAGACTCTCAATGATGTTGTGTGAACCCAGATCCAACCAAACATAGCCTAGATATCTTCACCTCAAGGACGACTCACCCACAAGAGGAGTAGGTCAGTGTGGCCGGGATGACAAAAAAAGGAGGAGAGGAGGAAAAATCAGTCAAGAAATCCTTCAAAAACCTTATAGACTTTCCTTTAATTGTTTATATTGCTTTCTATTATTGAGATGGGCCCGGTTTGGTTGATTTCTTTGATTCTGAACATATATTTTTATAGATCGATTTCTGAATTTTGAAATTAGAAGAGTATTTATGAGAGAATTTTCGATATTAATCTGATCCACGAGATTTGAACTATTTCTTTTTCCCGAAACATTTAATTTGTACTAATCTTGACTTCATATGCATGCTTTTGTTACAATTTGGTCTACCATTCTGATTTATGACAAGCTATTAGATAGAGGCCAGAGGGACCAAAAAAATTAAAGAAATGTAAGAAACTAAGGTCGTTTATTAGAGTGTATTCAGAAAAATAATACATGTATTAGTCTTGTGTATTACAGTACCTTATTTGCTACTCTCTTTTGATCTATATATAACTAATGCTTGCATTAGGTATACACTCTATTGTGTGATAAACTTTGTATTGCTAAACCATAGATTTCTAGGTATTAGCAATGCAATTATTTGACAACTTCTTCTACAAACGGAGTTCTGACATCCTCCTTTATCTCAGTAAGGCTTTGCACTGCCAACTATTAAATGGTTGCAAGAATACTAGATCCTATATTTTTCCCTCCGATATATCTCCATGGAAGTTCTGTTCTGACATAGTAGAGGAGATATGACCAAATTGACACAAGGACATATTTTCCTAAGATGGACTGATTTTAGGGACATTTCTCACTTCAAAATGCGTTGACTCATTAGATGAGGAGTCTTGAGAAGGGTTCAAGTTGAGGGTAGTGGAGAACTTAGGAGTATGAATTTTGGATAGATACTGATGAGAGATAGTTTCAACATAGGGTATTGCAATAACCTCAGTGTCAGGAGTTTTTGCCTCTGCTACAAGAGAAATGGCTAAAATGGGAGTTGAGATAATATCAGTAGAAGGGGTTTATGTTTCTTAAATCAGAGGAATGATTGGAGTGGGGTTGAAGGAGAAGGATTTTCTTGAGGAGAGACATGTAGAGACGAATCAATTCAATTCACAATTTCTAACATTTTCTAAGTTAGGAGTATTGGTTGAGACAAAGTATATTCGTTTGGAGATAATAAAGATGAGGATTTTGTTTTTCTACTTTTGGAAGCAAATGTAAATTTTGAGAGATTGAAGGTAAGGTGAAATATAAAAGGAGACGAAAGGATGTGTAAGATAACCTGAAAAAAAGAGTCTTTTGATATTTGAATGATGGGACATCAATCAGAATCTAGAAGACTGACACTTGGCAATTACAACGGTTCTCCAAGTAATTTAAATGTTGTGTTAAGAATGTTATCTATGAGCTAGGATGAGGTCTTCCTTTTCTTCAGCACATCCACCATATTTGTATACCTACAAAATTTATAAGATTGAATTTACCAAAACATACATCACTAGTAACAAAGAGACCTACTCCCTTGGCATAGTTAAGGAGGAGGTTGATTTCTTCAGGCTACATGATCAACTCAGTCAATTTTCAACATCCCCAATTTCAATTGAATTTTTCTCTAACCGGACCCTACTAAGAGTCTTTATGAAAATATCAACAATTTGATCTTCATTCTTGCAGAATTGCATGAAAATATTACCCTTTTTGATATTATCCACTAGAAAATGATGCCTCACATCAATATTCATAGTTCTTTTATGCTGAATAGAATTCTTACCCATATTGAGAGCACCGATATTATCACAATAGAGTGGGATAATGTGGGTAACCACTCCAAAATCTTTAAGTTGTTGTTTAATCCACATAAGTTGTCCATAACAAGATGCAGCTACTACATACTCTACCTACACTATTGAAAAAACAACAAAAATTTGGTTTTTTGTTCCCCAGAAAATAAGAGATTAACCAAGAAAATGAGTCATTCCTAAGGAGCTCTTTCTATCAACTTGTTACCCTACATAATCCGGATCAACATAACCCACCAAATCAAAAGTCTTCTGATGGATAGAATAGTACCCATGTCCCCTATTTTCTTCTGTTATCTTAGGATCCTATTGGCAGTTGTCAAATGTGATTCCTTTGGACAAGCCTAGAATCTTGCACATATTCCAACATTGAACACATTGTTAGGTTTGTAGGTAGTAAGATACAGTAATGAGCCAATAATTCATCTACACATAGTCTCATTCACATCTTGACCAGGTCCATCTAATTTTCAGTTGATTCCCATCTACAATTAGTTTGGCATCCATTATGTGAAACTTCTTCATCAAGTCTTTCATATATTTTTCTTGACATGTGTAGGTACCATTCGGGGTTTGTATGATCGGTAACCCAAAGAGGAAAATTAATTCTTCCATCGTGCTCATCTCAAATTCCCTCTCCATGAGTGTAGCAAAACTGCTCACACAAGGATTGAGATGTTGCTTAAAACATAATGTCATCGACATACACTTGAATAATGAGTAAATACCTTCATCGTGACATTAAGAAGAAAATATTGTAAATTTTTCTTCTTTTGAATCCATTGTCAAGAAGAAACTTTGAGATACTTTCATACCATGATCAAGGAGCCTATTTCATTCGATAAAGAGCTTTGTCCAATTTGAGAACGTGATTCGGTTGATCAATTTCTTCAAATTTTGTGGTCTCTTCACATAGACTTTCTCCTTTAAATACCCTTTTAAAAAACACTCTTCACATCCATATGATATAGTTTAAAATCCATGAAGGCTGCAAATGCAATAAGTATTCTAATGGCCTCCATCCTTGCTACAGTGGAAAATGTTTCATCATACTCAATATCTTCCTTGTGGTTATACCCCTGAACCACTAGAATGTATTTGTTATTTGTGATTACACCATATTCATCAAGTTTGTTTCTTTACACAAACATGGTCCCTATGATAGTTCGATCAGCTGGTCGAGGAATCAAGTGCCATACCTTGCTTCGTTCAAGCTGATGCAATTCTTGTTGCATAGAATATATCCAATAAATATCCTTCAAGGCTTCCTTGATATACTTGGGCTCAGTAGATGATATGAATGCTGAGAATACAACTAGATTTCTAATTTTGGATCTAGAGTGCATTCCAGAATCTAAGAGAGAGACGAGATTGTCCAGTGGATGGAATGCTTTGTGCTTCCATCCTAAATATCTTGTTAAATTCTGAGCTTGATATGTTTCTACATCTTCACTTGAAGAATAAATATTTTCAGGCTGAACTAAATCATTTTGCTCAGAATTGTCTGGAAGACCAGGTCTCTCGTTAGGTTCATCATCTTCATCAACTTCTTCATGATCATTTCCTTCCTGACTGAAATTATCTTCAGTAGTTTCATCATTTAAAATGTCCCTCTGTATCTCAAGAACCTCTTCAATCTCAGATTCATATTTTGTTTTTCAAATCTTTAATCATTCCTGGTTCATTAAATATTACATGGACACTTTCTTCAATGCATAGTGTTGTTTTGTTATATACTTTGTACGCCTTGCTGAAGGATGAATATCCCACAAACACTCCTTCATTTCTTGTAGGACCAAACTTCCCAAGATCATCCTTTCCATTGCTTATATAAACCCTTATATAACTCAATTATTGTTTTTTATTATTCAATAACTCATAAGGAGTTTTGCTTAGGACGGACATTGAACAAACACCTATTGGCCACATAACATATATTATTGACTGCTTTAGCCCATAATTTCTTTTGAAGGTCAAAATCTATGAGCATAGTCCTGCCAATGTCAACAAAGGTTATAATCTTCCTTGCAACCACACTATTTCGCTGAGGTGTATTGGGAGCTAAAATTATGATGGATTCCATGTTTAGCATAAAATCTTTCAACTTTGGCATTTTCAAACTCAGTGCCAAGATCTAACATAATCTATGCAATCTTATAGTGCATCTTCTGGATCATATTGGAAAATATCATTAGTACATCATAGATTTCATCCTTGGACTTCAGAGACATAGTCTAGGTGAACCTTGTGAAATAATCCACAATCACAAAAATGCACTTCTTCCCACCCCTTCTCCAATCTTTACAGGATCACAAAGATCCATATGGAGTGATTCATGAGGCCTGGTGGTGTTTACTTGCTTCTTTTTCTTGAAAGAATATCTGGTTTGCTTTCTTTTGACACATGCATCACAAACTTTTTAATCTACTATAATTGGAAATCTACGGACTAGGCCATTCGACACAAATATATTCAAAAGAGAAGCACTTACATGGTCAATTCTTCTGTTCCACAAGTCATCATTTTCACTTTGAGAAGTGAGATCACGAGATTATCACTATGAGTAGTGTGCAGATCAATAATATACATATTCTTGCATCTCTTTTCTATAAAAATCACATCCCGAGATATCAAGTTTCTAACCACATACTTATTTAATAAGAACTTGACATCATTATCTTCATCACAAATCTGTGAAACATTTAGTAGATTGTACTTAAACCCGTTGACATAGTAAACATCTTTAATTGAGTGTTCTGTTTGAAAGAAAAAGATAATCGAAAGGAAAAATGAACAAAAAAAGAGCTAAAGATATAAAAAGTTACTGCATACTCCAAGTTGACCTATGAAGAACTCTTGTTTTGCTTGCAGAAGTGATTTCCTGAAGATGTCTGCTACTTTCTCATTTGTATCAAAATATTTCAAAGTAATTTCTCATGTATAAACATGACTTCGAATAAAGTTATGAAGAATACAACTAGTCAATGGACTAGACCCGTTTACTCAATAAAACAATGTGTAAAGTAAAAGCTTAAAATAATAACACAAGAGTTTACGTGGAAACCCTCTTGCTCAAGGACGAGAAAACCATGACCTGTCTTATAGGATTTCAACACAACTCCATTAACTTTAAAGAGCTAAGAGCCAGATTACAAACTCCTGCAACCTAGGAATTAAACTCTTAATCTCTTCTCCTTCTCCATATCAACTTTGTTATGTAAAGTAGAGTAATACATATATTTCCCACTACACCAACTACTCAATCGTTAGAGAAATCAACACCATGTAACTAACTCTTTCTACAACTTAGAGTAATGAAGAAAGACTTGATCTGATTTAATTCTTTTATAATTGAGGAATAGATCTTAAAGTGAATAAGCACATTAGTATTTTCTTTAATAACAACTAAGAACGAAAGATAATTCTATCAGCTCCCTTATTTCATATGAAAAATATTTCTTGAGAGAATGAATTTTGCTCTGTGATTTCTCTGGAATGCAAAACTAAGGTTATGACATTTTTGAAGAAACTATTATAGTATGGAAAAAACCCTCAAAGCAAAGCCATTGACTGAGAGTACTGCTCCTCTGTAGACGCACACCAACCACTGCATTAGTGGCAGTGTTTGAAACTTTTTACTGTTGTCCTTTTCATGTAACTGGACTCTTAGTCTCTCATGGGATCGGTCCCCTTTTATATCCCATAATTTGTTAAATTAAAAACTTTAGTGTACCTTTGGAACAATAAATATTTTCTTCAACCATATTTTCAAATATTCTGAAGTAATAGATATTTCAGGTCATATCTAGCCATGTAAATCCATCACATTTCTA
>JAJOOS010025000.1:0-16010 GCA_029582725.1 Solanum chiquidenum
ATAAGTGTAATTCACATGCATAATCATACTTCATGTCTTGACATAAGTAAAGTCAACCTTAACATGCTTTCATATTAACATACATAGACCATAGTCTTCATTACATAAAGAGCCTAATCATAACCTCCCTTAGAGTCCACTTGTGCAATGCATAGGTAGGGTCCATAGTCCTACCTACACTAAGTTACTCTTCTAGAAATCATGACTAGAGTTCATATTCTTATCTTAGTTCATTTCTTAACTTTCGGGAGACATTGCCATAACCGACATAGACCATGTGACCTACATGGAATCCGGTGTTCTACTCCCACACCGAAAAGAGAGGGTACTACTTGCCAAAGTAGGACCTACATACTTAATAGCTATCTAGTGGATCCACTAAGCTAAGACCTACGGGGGCACGTAGTTATGGAACAAGGAGATTGCTACTAGAAAACCTTGACTTTTTAAGCGTGGAGGTTTCCATCTTATGAGACAACATCTATGTTGGGAACCCAGACTTGCAAAACGTGAAGGTTATCTTGTGCGAAGCCGTACTTGCTAAACGTGAAGGCCCCACTCTCATTTTTCATGGTCACTCGGTGCTAAGCTCCTACTCCCTTTTTAAACATCTTTAAGCCTTTATTTAACATTAGGTCATAAAATAGGCTTTAGGGACTTAATCCCTCATATCATATAGCTCAAAGGTTTCTAAGATGAGAATGACCTTTCATCATAGAACCTACATTATGTGAGAATGTCCTTTCACATAGTCATACCATATTCATAACATAGTCTAGTTTAGAGTACAACTGAGTAAACCTTTCAAGAGACTAATTTCACTAGATTATCATAAACTTTATTAATTCATTCATGTGGGTGTACATATGTGAGAAAGCCTTTCACATAAACACCTTCATACAACACATATTCATACCTTGCTAATCATACACTTTGCACGCATAATAAGCTGTAAGGGTACATATAAGAATTAACCTTTCAATAGACACCATAACACATCATATTCATAGATATACATGTAGAGTGTGTGTGCGCATATTGGTCCTCATAGTGACATAATTGCAACAACATTGATATTGAGTGCACTTCCCTTCAAGGGATCACAACACATTCACAATGTCCCCAAATCATGAGCAATTCACATATAAAGCTTTTAGGGATTCTAGACCACACGCCCACACTTCATCATACGAGACAAGGACACTTTCAACATTGAATAGGTACTCCTAACATGTATATGATCACACATTCATATAGGTGTCATATAGGTTGGGGTTATTCCACAATAGTACTTAACATAATCAATCATGTAGACCACACATTATCCCTAACATTATCATTCACATTATACTTCTCATCATCAACACACTTTAAACATCATGCTAGCATTGAGGATTTCATACATAACCTTCATAGCACAACTTCATAAGCATATGCATCATAATCATAAATTCACTTCACATCTATTGCCTTCAAGTCCATGATCTCAACATGCGTAGATAGACAAGAAGTAAACACCGCCACCATAATTGGACCAAACCACACAACATCAATTCCCATACTATAGACTAGAAGTTAGGTCAACTTACCAATTTTTCATTCCATGATCACCATGGATCAATCCTCAACAATTCATAATCAATTGACATAGATATCAATAGGAATCAACAATGTAATTCAATAACATAAACATAATCTAAGTACAATTCTATAAAGAAAGGGATCAACCCATAACTTTGCCCATAAGGCCATAATTCTCAACTCATCAATATACCAACAATTCAACATGAATAAGTATAGATAATCATAGGAAACATCAACACAATCTAATCTAAACATAATTTCACCAATAGAAATCATATTCACAAAGATCCACATCAGAGGTCAATTTTTGAGAATTTGGGGATCATGGGTTCTTCAAGAATTCCTTTGAAATTTATCTTAAAAACCTTAATTCCACATTAATTCATAGAATGATTTAGAAAATCATTTGACAAAGGACCCATGTTTAGATTGAAAATTGGAATTTTGGTCTTTGAATCACTTTTGAAAATCTTTGATTGAACTCTTTGAATGAGAGGTTATTCAAGAATCAAGAGTTATCATACCTTAATTATTGAAAACCCATGAAATTGAAGAAGAAATAAGTTGAAAACCCATCTTCTAGCTTGAGCTTCATCAAGGTCTTCAATGGAGTTTTTTAGAGAATCTATTTTTGAGAGGGAAGGGTCAATTTGAAGAATGGGGTCTAATTCTAGGTTTTGGGGTTTTACCCAACTTAAATACCCTAAAATAGGTAGAATAACCATTTATAATAATTCCCCAAAGTACCCCTCACTTAGTTGGACCTTTTAAACAAGTCAAACTTGAGTTCTATTTTCACAGATTTCATCGGGGATCAAGTTCGCGATGCGGAGGTGTTCAGTTTCTAGAAATTAAATTCCGAGACAGTAGAGTATGCGGTGTCTCCGTGATGCAGAGCCACTTTTTGGCCATTGGTGGAGCAGGTCCGCGATGCGGAGCCACTCCCTCCATGCACAACTTGCAAGCTGCCTTGACAGCTTGTTTGGCCAAGAGTTGGGGTCCTCCTCGGGGACCCTTAGGGTGGTACCGGGGAGTCGTACCCGAACATTTTGACACTAAAAACATTTATTAAGACACTAGGGTCACCTCCACTGATTTTAGACTCCAAACAACACATAAAAATATAAACAACATACTAGAACACACCAACACGCAAAAGACTAGTTTCTGAACGTCTTGGTCATCCCTTGACATTTGACTTCCAAACTCTTTAAAACTGACTTAAAAGGCTATTTTTCGATATTTTAACAAGTTATTAATGCATAAAACTCATGTAAGGCTCTACTTTATCCTACTTCATTTTGAGGGTCATTACAAAAACGGCCCATTTTCAAGTTCAAAAGAGCCCCAGAGCAAGTAAACCCCCTATTTTGCCAATTTTTGTGTGCATAGTTCACCATCTTTTTTGGTGATCCGGAAATCCGATGTCATTTTTATTAAAAATTTACATGGACGTCCGTTATGACCTTAATTATGGAGCCAGTTGGCCTGACGGCCAAAATTACCCATTTTCAAGGTCAAACGAGACCTATTGCAGGTAAACCCCTCATTTTGCCGATTTTTGTGTACTATAGTTCACCATCTTTTTTGGTGATCCGCAATTTCGACGACATTTTTGCCAAAAATTTACATGGACGTCCGTTAAGACCTTAGTTGTGGAGCTAGTTGGCACTGACGGCCAAAACGGCCTATTTTCAAGGTCAAATGAGTCCCAGAGTAACCCCCAACATTTTGTCGATTTTCGTGTGCTATAGTCCATGCATTTTTTATGATCCGAAATTACGATGTCATTTTTGCTAAAAATTTACATGGACGTCCATTAAGACCATATTTATGGAGCCAGTTGGCCATGATGACCAAGACTACCCATTTTCAAGGTCAAATGAGCCCAAAGCAAGTAAACCCCCCATTTTGTGGATTTTCGTGTGCTATAGTCCATAGTTTTTTAATGATCCAGAATTTTGATGTCATTTTTTCCAAAAATTTAGATGGACTTCCGTTAAGACCTCAGCTATGGAGCCAGTTGGCAATGATGGCTAAAACGGCCCATTTTCAAGGTCAAATAAGACCCAGAGCATGTAAACCCCTCATTTTATCGATTTTTCTGTGCTATAGTCCATGGATTTTTTGGTGATCCAGAATTCCAACGTCATTTTTGCCAAAAATATACATGGTCCTTTAAGACCTCAGCTATGGAGCCAGTTGGCCCTGACAACCAAATGGCCCATTTTCAACGTCAAACGAGCCCTAGAGCAGGTAAACCCCCCATTTTACTGATTTTCGTGTGCTATAGTTCACCATCTTTTTTGGTGATCCAAAATTACGACGTCATTTTTGCAAAAAATTATATGGACATCCGTTAAGACTTTAGCTATGGAGCCAGTTGGCCCTAACGGCCAAAATGGCCCATTTCCAAGGTCAAACGAACCCAGAGTAGGTAAACCCCTTATTTTGCCGATTTTTGTGTGCTATAGTTCACCATATTTTTTGGTGATCCGGAATTTCGACGTCATTTTTGCCAACATTTAAATGGACGTCCATTAAGACCTTAACTATGAAGCCAATTAGTCACCAAGGCTAAAACGGCCCATTTTCAAGGTCAAACGAGCCCCAGAGTAGGTAAACCCCCCATTTACCCAATTTTCGTGTGCTAAAGTTCATCATTTTTTGGTGATCCAGAATTCCGACGTTATTTTTGCCATAAATTTACATGGATGTCCGTTAAAACCTTAACAATGGATCCAGTTGGTCACCACAACCAAAACAACCCATTTTCAAGGTCAAACGAGCCCTAAAGCAGGTAAACCCCCCATTTTGCCGATTTTCAAGTGCTATAATCCATGGATTTTTGGTGATCTGGAATTTCGATGTCATTTTTGCCAAAAATTTACATGGACGTCTGTTAATACCATAACTATGGACCTAGTTGGTCACCATGACTAAAACGACCTATTTTTAAGGTTAAACGATCCTAGAGTAGGTAAACGCCCCATTTTACCAATTTTCGTGTACTATATTTCACCATCTTTTTTGGTAATCCAGAATTCCAATGTCATTTTTTGCAAAAATTTACATGGACGTCCGTTAAGACCTTAACTATGGAGCCAGTTGGTCACCACGGCCAAAACGGCCCATTTTCAAGGTCAAACTAGCCTAGAGAAGGTAAACCCCCCATTTTGCTGATTTCGTGTGCTATAGTCCATGTATTTTTGATGATTCGGAATTCTGATGTCATTTTTGCTAAAACTTTACATGGACGTCCGTTAAGACCATAGTTATGGAGCCAGTTGGCCCTGACGGCCCATTTTAAAGGTCAAACAGGCCCAGAGCAGGTAAACCCCCCATTTTGCCAATTTTTGTGTGCTATTTAGTCCACGGATTTTTGGTGATCCGGAATTACGACGTTATTTTTGCCAAAATTTACATGGGCTTCCGTTAAAACCTTAACTATGGAGACAGTTGGTCACCACTGCAAAAACGACACATTTTCAAGTTCAAATGAGCTCCAGTGCAAGTAAACCCCCCATTTGGCAAATTTTTGTGTGATATAGTCCATGGCTTATTTGTGATTCGTAATTCCGATGTAAATTTTGCCAAATATTTACATGGACGTCCGTTAAGACCTTAGCTATAGAGCCAGTTGGCCCTGATGGCCAAAACGGACGATTTTCAAGGTCAAACAAGCCCCAGAGGAGGTAAACCCCCCAAATTTGCCAATTTTTGTGTGCAAGGTCAAACGATCCCCAGAGCAAGTAAACCTCCCATTTTACCGATTTTCGTGTGCTATAGTTCACCATCCTTTTTGGTAATACGAAATTCCGACGTCATTTTTGCCAAAAATTACATGGATGTCCGTTAAGACTTAACTATGGAACATGTTGGTCACCATGGCCAAAAGGAACCATTTTCAAGGTCAAACGAGCCCCCAAAGCAGGTAAACCCTCTATTTTGCCAATTTTCGTGTGCTATAATCCATGGATTTTTAGGTGAACCAGAATTCCAACGTAATTTTTGCAAAAAATTTACATGGACGTCCATTAAGTCCTTAGTTATGGACCCAGTAGCCCCTGACGGTCAAAACGACCCATTTTCAAGGTCAAACGATGCCTAAGCAGGTAAATCCCCCATTTTACCGATTTTCGTGTGCTATATTTCACCATCTTTTTTGGTAATCCAGAATTCCAGCTTCATTTTTTGCAAAATTTTACATGGACGTCTGTTAAGACCTTAACTATGGAGCCAGTTGGTTACCACGGCCAAAACGACCCATTTTCAAGGTCAAACGAGCCCAGAGAAGGTAAACCCCCCATTTTGCCGATTTCGTGTGCCATATTCCATGGATTTTTGGTGATCGAGAATTCAGACGTCATTTTTGCCAAAAATTTACATGGAAATCTATTAAGATCTTAGTTATGGATCCAGTTGTCCCTCAAGGCAAAACGACCCATTTTCAAGGTCAAACGAACCCCAGAACAAGTGAACCCCCCTATTTTGCCAATTTTCGTGTACTACAGTCCATGGATTTTTGCTGATTCAGAATTTCGATGTCATTTTTGCTAAAAGTTGACATAGACGTCCGTTAAGACCATAGCTATGGAGCCAGTTGGCCCTGACGGCCAAGACGGCCCATTTTAAAGGTCAAACAGGCCCAGAGCAGCTAACCCCCCATTTTGCCAATTTTTGTGTGCTAAAGTCCATGAATTTTTGGTGATCCAGAATTACGACATCATTTTTGCCAAAAATTTACCTGGACATCCGTTAAGACCTTAACTATGGAACCAGTTGGTCACCATGGCAAAAAGGACACATTTTGAAGTTCAAATGAGCCCCAGTGCAAATAAACCCCTAATTTGGCCGATTTTCGTGTGATATAGTCCATGGATTATTTGTGATTTGGAATTCCGATGTGATTTTTGCCAAAAATCTACATGGACGTCCGTTAAGACCTTAGCTATAGAGCCAGTTGGCTCTGACTACCAAAACGGTCGATTTTCAAGGTCAAACGATCCCTAGAGCAGGTAAACCCCCCATTTTGCCAATTTAAGTGTACTATAGTTCACCATTTTTTTTGGTGATAAAAAATTCCGACGTCATTTTTTCCAAAAAAATACATGGACGTCCGTTAAGACCTTATCTATAGAGAAAGTTGGCCCTGACGACCAAAATGGCCCATTTTCAAGGTCAAACGAGCCCCAGAGCAGGTAAATCCCCCATTTTGCCGATTTTCGTGTGTTATAGTTCACCATCTTTTTTGGTGATCCGGAAATTCGATGTTATTTTTACCAAAAAATTACATAGATGTCCGTTATGACCTTAAATATGGAGCCAGTTGACCACCACGGCCAAAACGACCCATTTTCAAGGTCAAACGATCCTTAGAGCAGTTAAACCCCTAATTTTTCTGATTTTCGTGTGCTATAGTTCAACATCTTTTTTGGTGATCCGGAATTTCGACGTCATTTTTGCCAAAAATTTACATGGACGTCTGTTAAGACCTTAACCATGGAGCTAGTTGGTCACCACATCCAAAATGGCCCATTTTCAAGGTCAAAGGAGCCCAGAGCAAGTAAACCCCCTATTTTACCAATTTCCATGTGCTATAGTCCATGGATTTTTGATGATCCAAAATTCCGATGTCATTTTTGCTCTAAATTTACATGTACGTCCGTTAAGACCATAGTTATGGATCCAGTTGGCCATGACGGCCAAAACGGCCCATTTTCAAGGTCAAACGAGCCCCAGAGCAGGTAAACCCCCCCTCCCCAATTTGCCGATTTTCGTGTGCTATAGTCTATGGATTTTTAATGATCCGGAATTTTGATGTCATTTTTTCTAAAAATTTACATTGACGTCCGTTAAAACCTCAACTATGGAGCCAGTTGGTTATGATGGCTAAAACGGCCCATTTTCAAACGATCCCTAGAGCATGTAAACCCCCCCCCCCACTCTGCCGATTTTTGTGTGCTATAGTCCATGCATTTTTTATGATCCAAAATTTTGATGTCATTTTTGCTAAAAATTTACATGGACGTCCGTTAAGACCATAGTTCTGGAGTCAGTTGGCCATGACGGCCAAGTCTGCCCATTTTCAAGGTCAAACGAGCCCCAGAGCAGGTAAACCCCCCATTTTGGGGATTTTCGTGTGCATAGTCCATGGATTTTTAATGATCCAGAATTTCGATGTCATTTTTTCCAAAAATTTACAAGGACGTCCGTTAAGAACTCAGCTATGGAGCCAGTTGGTTATCATGGCTAAAACGGACCATTTTCAAGGTCAAATGAGCCTAGAGCATGTAAACTCCTCATTTTATCGATTTTACTGTGCTATAGTACATGGATTTTTGGTGACCCAGAATTCAGACGTCATTTTTGCCGAAAATATACATGGAAGTCCTTTAAGACCTCATCTATGCCCTGACGGCCAAAACAGCTCATTTTCAAGGTCAAACGAGCCCTAGAGCAGGTAAACCCCCCATTTTGCCGATTTTCGTGTGCTATAAGTTCACCATCTTTTTTGGTGATCCAAAATTCCGACGTCATTTTTGCCAAAAAATTACATGGACATCCGTTAAGACTTTAGCTATGGAGGCAGTTGGCCCTGACAGCCAAAACGTCCCATTTCCAAGTTCAAACGAGCCCAGAGCAGGTAACCCTCCCATTTTGCCGATATTTGTGTGCTAGTTCACCATCTTTTTTAATGATCCAGAATTTCGACGTCTTTTTGCCAAAAATTTACATAGACATCCGTTAAGACGTCAACTATGGAGCCAGTTGGCCCTAACGTCTAAAGCAGCCCATTTTCAAGGTCAAACGAACCTTAGAGCAGGCAAACCCTCCATTTTGCCTACATTTGCGTGCTATAGTTCACCATATTTTTTGGTGATTCGAAATTTTGACGTCACTTTTGCCTACATTTAAATTGACGTCCGTTAAGACCTTAACTATGAAGCCAATTAGTCACCAAGGCTAAAACGGCCCATTTTCAAGGTCAAATGAGCCCAGAGTATAGTCCATGGTTTTTTGGTGATCCGGAATTCCGACGTCATTATTGCCATAAATTTACATGGATGTCCGTTAAAACGTTAACAATGGAGCCAGTTGATTACCACGGCCAAAACAACCCATTTTCAAGGTCAAACGGGCCCCAGAGCAGGTAAACCCCCAATTTTGCCAATTTTCAAGTGCTATAGTGCAAGGATTTTTGGTGATCTAGAATTCCGAGTTCATTTTTGCCAAAAATTTACATGGACGTCTGTTAAGACCTTAACTATGGAGCTACTTGGTCACCACGACTAAAACGGCCTATTTTTATGGTCAAACGATCCCCATTACAGGTAAACCCCCTATTTTACCAAATTTCGTGTGCTAAAATAGTTCACCATCTTTTTTGGTGATCCAGAATTCCGACGTCATTTTTGCCAAAAATTTACATGGACATCCGTTAAGACCTTAACTATGGAGAAAATTGGTCACCACGGCCAAATCAGTCCATTTTTAAGTTCAAATGATCCCCAGAGCAAGTAAACCCCACATTTTGCCGATTTTCATGTGCTATAGTCCATGAATTTTTGGTGATCCAGAATTCCAACGTCATTTTTGATAAAAATTTACATGAACGTCCGTTAAGACCTTAGCTATGGAGCCAGTTTACCCTAACGGCCAAAACGGCCCATTTTTAAGGTTAAACAAGCCCCAAAGCAGGTAAACCCCCCTATTTTGCCGATATTCATGTGCTATAGTTCACCATCTTTTTTGGTGATCCGGAATTCCTATGTCATTTTTGCCAAAAATTTACTTGGAAATCTATTAAGACCTTAACTATGGACCTAGTTGGTCACCACGACTAAAACGGCCCATTTTTAAAGTCAAAAGACCCCTAGAGCAGGTAAACCGCCTATTTTGCTGATTTTTGTGCGCTATAGTCCATGGAGTTTTGGTGATTCAGAAATCCAACGTTATTTTTGTCAAAAAATTACATGGACATCTGTTAAAAACTTAGAAATGGAGCCAGTTCGACCTGAAGGCCAAACCGGCCCATTTTCAAGGTGAAGTGATCCCCAGAGCAAGTGAACTCCCCCATTTTGCCGCTTTTCGTCTGCTATAGTCCATGGATTTTTGATGATACGTAATTCTGATGTCATTTTTGATAAAAATTTACATGGACATCCGTTTAGACCACAACTATGGAGCCAGTTGGCCCTAACGGCCAAGACGAACCATTTTCATGGTCAAACGGGTCCCAGAGCATTAAACCCCCCATTTTGCCAATTTTCATATGCTATAGTCCATAGATTTTTAATGATCCAGAATTCCGATGTCATTTCTGCCAAATAATTACATGGACGTCTGTTAAGACCTCAGCTATGGAGCCAGTTTCCCCTGACGACTTAAACGGCCAATTTCAAGTTCAAAGGATCCCAGAATAGGTAAACCGCCCGTTTTGCTGATTTTCTTGTGCTATATAGTCAATGGATTTTTGGTGATCCAGAATTCCGATGTCATTTTTGCCCAAAATATGCATGGACGTCCGTTAAGACCTTAGCTACGGAGATAATTGTCCCTGACGGCCAAAACGGTCAATTTTCAAGATCAAACGATCCCCAGAGCAGGGAAACCCCCCCCCCCCCAATTTTGCCGATTTTCGTGAGCTATAGTTCACCATCTTTTTTGGTGATCCAGAATTCCGACGTCATTTTTGCCTAAAGTTTACATGGACATCCGGTAAGACCTTAACTATGGAGCCAGTTGGTCACCACGGCAAAAATGGCCCATTTTCAAGTTCAAACGATCCCCAGTGCAAGTAAACCCCTCATTTTGCCGATTTTCATGTGCATAATTCACCATCTTTTTTGGTGATCTAGAATTACTATGTAATTTTTGCCAAAAATTTACATTGACGTCCGTTAAGACCTTAGCTATGGAGCTAGTTGTCCCTGACGGCCAGAACGGCCCATTTTCAAGGTCAAAAGAGCCCCATAGCAGGTAAACCCCCCATTTTGCCGATTTTCGTGTGTTATAGTTCACCATCCTTTTCGATCATCCAGAATTCCGACGTCAATTTTGCCAAAAATTTATATGGACGTCTAATAAGACCTTAATTATGGAGCTAGTAGGTCAAAACGACCCATTTTTAAGGTCAAACGAGCCCTAGAACATGTAAACCCTCTATTTTGCCAATTTTCGTGTGCATAGTTCACCATCTTTTTTGGTGAAGCGGAATTTTGATGTCATTTTTGCCAACATTTAAATGGACGTCCGTTAAGACCTTAACTATGAAGCCAATTAGTCACCAAGGCCAAAACGGCCCATTTTCAAGGTCAAATGAACCCCAGAGTAGGTAAACCCCCCATTTACCCGAATTTAGTGTGCTATATATATTCCATGGATTTTTGGTGATTTGGAATTCCTATGTCATTTTTGCCAAAAATTTAAATGGAGGTCCGTTAAGACCTTAGTTATGGAGCCAGTTGGCCCTTATGGCCAAAACGGACAATTTTCAAGGTCTAATGGGCCCCATAGTAGGTTAACCCCCCATTTTACCAATTTTTGTGTGCTATAGTTCACCATCTTTTTTGGTGATACAGAATTCCGACTTCACTTTTGCCAAAAATTTACATGGACATCCGTTAAGCCCTAAACTATGGATCCAGTTCGTTACAACGGCCAAAACGGCCCATTTTCAAGTTCAAACAAGCCCCTGAACAAGTAAACCCCCCATTTTGCCGATTTTCGTGTGCTATAGTCCTTGGATTTTTGGTGATTCGGAATTCCAATGTCATATTTTCCAAAAATTTACATGGACGCCCATTAAGACCTTAGCCATGGAACTAGTTGTCCCTAACGGCTAAAATAACCCATTTTTTAGGTCAAACAAGCTCCAAAGCAGGTAAACCCCCTATTTTGTCGATTTTCGTGTGCGACAGTTCACCATCATTTTTGGTAATGTAGAATTTCGACGTCATTTTTGCCAAAAATTTACATGGACGTGTGTTAAAGAACTTAGCTTTGGATCAAGTTGGCTCTGATGGGCAAAAGCGGCCCATTTTCAAGGTCAAACAAGCCCTAGAGCAGGTAAATCCCCCATTTTACCGATTTTCGTGTGCTATAGTTCGTCATCTTTTATGCTGATCCAGAATTCCGTTGTCATTTTTGCCAAAAATTTACATGGACGTCTGTTAAGACCTTAACTATGGATCTAGTTGGTCACCACAGCCAAAACGGCCCATTTTCAAGGTCAACGAGCCTCAGAGCATGTAAATCCCCTTATTTTGCCAATTTCCGTGCGCTATAGTCCATGTATTTTTGATGATCCAGAATTCCGATGTCATTTTTGCTAAAAATTTACATGTACGTTCGTTAAGACCATAGTTATGGAGCCAGTTGGCCCACACAACCAAAACGGCCTATTTTCAAGGTCAAACGATCCCTAATGCAGGTAACCCCCCCCCCACTTTGCCGATTTTTGTGTGCTATAGTCCATGCATTTTTTATGATCCGGAATTTTGATGTCATTTTTGCTAAAAATTTACATGGACGTCCGTTAATACCATAGTTCTGGAGTCAGTTGGCCATGACGGCCAAGACTGCCCATTTTCAAGGTCAAACGAGCCCCAGAGTAGGTAAACCCCCCATTTTGTGGATTTTCGTGTGCTATAGTCCATGGATTTTTAATGATCCGAAATTTCAATGTCATTTTTTCCAAAAATTTACATGGACGTCTGTCAAGACCTCATCTATGGAGCCAGTTGATTATGATGGCTAAAACGGTCCATTTTCAAGGTCAAATGAGTCCTAGAGCATGTAAATCCCTCATTTTGTTGATTTTAGTGCGCTATAGTACATGGATTTTTAGTGATCCAGAATTCAGACGTCATTTTTGCCGAAAATATACATGGACGTCCTTTAAGACCTCAGTTATGGAGCCAGTTGGCCCTGACAGCCAAAACGGCCCATTTTCAAGGTCAAACGAGCCCTAGAGCAGGTAAACCCCCCATTTTGCCGATTTTCGTGTGCTATAAGTTCACCATCTTTTTTGGTGATCCAGAATTCCGATGTCATTTTTGCCAAAAATTTACGTGGATGTCCATTAAGACCTTAGTTATGGAACTAATTGTCCCTAACGGCTAAAAGAACCCATTTTTGAGGTCAAACGAGCTCCAGAGCAGGTAAACCCACCATTTTTCCAATTTTCGTGTGTTATAGTTCACCATCTTTTTTGGTGAGCCAGAATTTCAACGTCATTTTTGCCAAAAATTTACATGGACGTGTGTTAAAGAACTTAGCTTTGGATCCAGTTGGCCCTGATGGGAAAAACGGCCCATTTTCAAGGTCAAACAAGCCCTAGAGCAGGTAAACCCGCCATTTTACCAATTTTCGTGTGCTATAGTTCACCATCTTTTATGGTGATCCCGAATTCCGGTATCATGTTATCCAAAAATTTACATGGACGTCTGTTAAGAACTTAACTATGGATCTAGTTGGTCACCACAGCCAAAACAGACCATTTTCAAGGTCAAACGATCCCAGAGCATGTAAACCCCCTATTTTGCCCATTTCCGTGTGCTATAGTCCATGTATTTTTGATGATCCACAAATCCGATGTCATTTTTGCTAAAAATTTACATGTACGTCCGTTAAGACCATAGTTATGGAGCCAGTTGGCCCAGACGGCCAAAACGGCCCATTTTCAAGGTCAAACGAGCCCTAATGCAGGTAAACCCCCCATTTTGCCAATTTTCGTGTGCTATTAAGCATTTTTTATAATCCGGAATTCTGATGTCATTTTTGCTAAAAATTTACATGGACGTCAGTTAAGACCATAGTTATGGAGTCAGTTGGCCATTACGGCCAAGTCTGCCCATTTTCAAGGTCAAACGAGCCCAGAGCAGGTAAACCCCCCATTTTGGGAATTTTCGTGTGCTATAGTCCATGGATTTTTAATGATCCGGAATTTTGATGTCATTTTTTCCAAAAATTTACATGGACGTCTGTTAAGAACTCAGCTATGGAGCCAGTTTGTTATCATGGCTAAAACGGACCATTTTCAAGGTCAAATGAGCCCAGAGCATGTAAACCCCTCATTTTGTCGATTTTAGTGTGCTATAGTCCATAGATTTTTGGTGATCCAAATTTCTAACGTCATTTTTGCCGAAAATATACATGGATGTTCTTTAAGACCTCAGCTATGGAGCTAGTTGGCCTTGACGGCTAAAACTGCCCATTTTCAAGGTCAAACGAGCCCTAGAGCAGGTAAACCCCCTCATTTTTCTGATTTTCGGGTTCTATAGTTCACCATCTTTTTTGGTATTCCGTAATTCCGACGTCATTTTTGCCAAAAGTTTACATGGACATCCGTTAATACTTTAGCTATGGAGGCAGTTGGCCCTGACAGCCAAAACGGCCCATTTCCAAGGTCAAACGAGCCCAGAGCAAGTAAACCCCCCATTTTGCCAATTTTCGTGTGCTAGTTCACCAATTTGTTTGGTGATCCGGAATTCCCATGTCATTTTTGCCAAAAATTTACATGGATATTCGTTAAGACCTCAACTATGGAGCCAGTTGGCCCTAACGTCGAAAACGACCCATTTTCAAGGTCAAACGAACCCCAGGTCAAGTAAACACCCAATTTTGCCGATTTTTGTGTACTATAGTTCACCATATTTTTTAGTGATCCAGAATTCTGACGTCATTTTTGCCAACATTTAAATGGACGTTCGTTAAGACCTTAACTATGAAGCCAATTAGTCACCAAGGCCAAAACAACCCATTTTCAAGGTCAAATGAGCCCCAGAGTAGGTAAACCCTCTATTTACCCGAATTTCGTGTGCTATAGTCCATGGTTTTTTGGTGATCCATAATTCCAACGTCATTTTTGCCATAAATTTACATGGATGTCCGTTAAAACCTGAATAATGGAGCAAGCTGGTCACCACGGCCAAAACAACCCATTTTCAAGGTCAAACGGGCCCCAGAGCAGGTAAACCCCCCATTTTGCCAACTTTCAAGTGCTATAGCCCATGGATTTTTGGTGATTTAGAATTCTGATGTCAATTTAGCCAAAAATTTATATGGACATCTGTTAAGACCTTAACTATGGAGCTAGTTGTTCACCACGACTAAAACGGCCTATTTTCATGTTCAAACGATCCCCATTGCAAGTAAACCCCCCATTTTGCCAATTTTCGTGTGCTATAATAGTTCACCATCTTTTTTGGTGATCCAGAATTCCGACGTCATTTTTGCCAAAAATTTACGTGAACATCCGTTAAGACCTTAACTATGGAGCCAATTGGTAACCACGGCCAAATCAGTCCATTTTTAAGTTCAAATGATCCCTAGAGCAAGTAAACCCCCCATTTTGCCAATTTTTATGTGCTATAGTCCATGCATTTTTGGTGATCCAGAATTCCAACGTCATTTTTGATAAAAATTTACATGAACGTCCGTTAAGACCTTAGCTATGGAGCAAGTTGACCCTAACGGCCAAAATGGCCAATTTTCAAGGTTAAACAAGCCCCCGAGCAGGTAAATCCCCCTATTTTACTGATATTCGTGTGCTATAGTTCACCATCTTTTTTGGTGATCCAGAATTCCTACGTCATTTTTTCCAAAAATTTACATGGAAATCTATTAAGACCTTAACTATGGAGCTAGTTAGTCACCACGACTAAAACAGCCTATTTTGAAAGTCAAAAGACCCCAAGAGCAGGTAAACCCCTTATTTTGCCGATTTTTGTGTGCTTATAGTCCATGGATTTTTGATGAATCGGAAATCCAACGTCATTTTTGTCAAATATTTACATGGACATCTGTTAAGAACTTAGAAATGGAGCCAGTTGGACCTGAAGGCCAATAAGGCCCATTTTCAAGGTGAAGCGATACCTGGAGCAAGTGAACCCCCCCATTTTGCCGCTTTTCGTCTGCTATAGTCCATGGATTTTTTATGAAACGTAATTCTAATGTCATTTTTGATAAAAATTTACATGGACGTCCGTTAAGACCATAGCTATGGAGCCAGTTGGCCCTGACGGCCAAGATGAACCATTTTCAAGGTCAAACGGGCCCCAGAGCAGGTAAACCCACCATTTCGCCAATTTTCAGGTGCTATAGTCCATGAAATTTTAATGATCCAGAATTCCGATGTCATTTCTGCCAAATAATTTTATGGATGTCTGTTAAGACCTCAGCTATGGATCCAGTTGCCGCTGACTACTAAAATGGCCAATTTCAAGTTAAAATGATCCCAGAGTAGGTAAACCGTCCATTTTGCTGATTTTCTTGTTCTATAGTCAATGGATTTTTGGTAATCCAGAATTCCGATGTCATTTTTGCCCGGAATATACATGGACGTCCGTTAAGACCTTAGCTATGGAAGAAGTTGTCCCTGACAGCCAAAACGATCAATTTTCAAGATCAAACGATCCCCA